>CM024591.1:3826177-4003816 GCA_014182565.1 Eucalyptus marginata | reverse complement strand
ATTGTTTGTTGGTTGATTGGGTGTTCATATTAAATGCTTCCACTTGCGTTTAATCCAAATACAATAATGATGGGTTAGCGACGCATCCTAGGACGTTGCAAATTTAGTCGATTGTTGAGGGATTCGCGTAATCGAGATTCGGGGTGTGACATATGAGTACATGGATTTATGTCTATAGATTACATGTAGGCCAAGAATTGTCCAGGAAGCTCCTCTAAAAGAGCTTGAACCACTAATATACTCCCATCTATCAAGAACCTTTTAATTTTGTATAAGTTATGTCGAGAGAAAACAAACAGAAAATTTATAAGGATATCCTAAACTATTTTCATAAACTTACACTTGATTGTAAAACCTTTCCTATAATCATTGAAAGGAAAAGAAAAGAAAAGTATAACAAAGAACCAACCAAATAAAACTTCTAGATCTGATACTGCCCTTTTAATGTTAATTTAATTACCTAAAACAAAATGATGTACATTAATTGACTTATAAGATTATATGCCACAATGCAATAAAGTTAGTATGGGTTGGCTTATAAGATTATATACCTAGATGGATAAACAAATGAATAAGTCGATGAAAACTAAGGAAACTACAAATTCATGATTGAGTCTGACACTAACATCCTCTAACTATACCATGACAAAATATCATGAATGCTAGGTTTTCAACCTTCTTGATTGAATCGAGTGGAAGGCGACTTATTTCGTAGGAGAAAATTTGGAGAGTTTTTGCCTTTGGATGGTGATGTTGCACGTATATTTAAAAACCAATGTTAGATGAAGAAGAAGCGGTTGGGGAATTCTCCGATGCAATTGATTTCAATTCAACAAAAGAAATCGCCTTTCCCCTGATTCGATCAAGAAAGCGATCTCCGCAATGTCAATGGCTGGGATCAAATCCGCACTCGCCCTTTCCCTCGCAATTCTCATGTTGCTGTCTCGATGTCCAGAGAGCTTGGCTAGCGCTCATGGACGTGTTGAGCCCCTTGCTGAGATCTTTAGTCAGGAAACGAGAAAGCTCGACATCCACGTGAAGAAGGGCGGCGATGGGGTTGGCGGTGGGGGTGCCGATGGCCGTGGTGGCGTCACTAGTTACACTGGTGGCGTATCATCTATTTGATACCTGCGGGTGCCAGTGGACATAAGCCTAGCAATGGGATTCAAAGGTCCTCAACTATCTAACCTCACTCATCGTGGCTTTCCTCGATCGTTTTTGTTCCTCGTTAATCCTCGGTCTATTGTTTGCTTCAACCCTAGTTTGCATGAAACACAACTAAGGAGATGATGAATCGAGGATTATGGTTCATGGCAATCAAACTAGGGTTGAAGCAAATGGTAGATCGAGGATTAGAGGAACAAAAATGACTGAGGCAAGTGACGATGGGCGAGGTTTGATGGTTGAGGACCTTTGAGTCCCATTACTAGGCTTATATCCACTAGCACCCACAAGTACTATATAGATGATACCGCCACCTGTGTAACTAGCGCCACCACCACTGCCATCGCCATCGCCATCGCCACCCCCACTGCCACCCTTCTTCACGTGGATGTCTCGCTTTCTCATTTCCTGACTAAAGGTCTCATCTATAGGTTCAATACTTCCAAGAGTGCTAGCTGAGCTCTCAAGAGATGAAGACAACAACAGGAGGATTGAGAGGGAAAGGGCGAGCATGAACTTGATCCCTGCCATCGAAATCACAGAGATTGTCTTCTTGATCAAATCGGGAGGAAGATGATTTTTCTCATATAGGAGGGTTTTTGTCTTTGGATGGTGTGATGGTGCACGTATATTTAAAGACCAACATTATATGAGGAAGAAGTAGTTGGGGAATTCTTCGATGCAATTTACTTCAGTGGGACAAATATTAAACAAAATTCTCCAATGCATGTATATTTGGCGAGCGTTGGCGATTGAGGTCCAGGCACGTTGGCTACTAAAGGAAGCCTTTTCAATCACGACCTCGCTTCCTAGTGTTCGTTCCCTCTCACTCTCTCGATTTCTCTCCCCAGTCCCTCAACCTCCCAAAAATCACTACTTTTAAGCTCGCCTAGCAAGCATGCAAGGCCCGCCATTGCAAGCTCGTCGTGCCAACCTGCCCCTGGCCGGACATCCTACTCGATGGCCTTGCTCTACTTGTCCTTTGCGTCCTTCCTTTTGGCAAGCGTGAGGGGAGAGAGGAAGAAAGGGGAAAGGAAGGAGACTAGGGCAGGGGAAGAAGAAGAAAAAGGAAGTAGGGCCAAGCCTAGATGAAAAGAAAAAGGAGGAAATATGAAAAATTATAAATTATTGATAGCCTTTGATAGCCTTATAGGATGGTGAGTACCTCACAAATGCCTCATGCTTGATGTCCACATCTCAATGCCTAATGATGGTTTCGGGATTCAAAATGATGAAGAAGTTGTTGACAAGAAAACCCAAGGATTTTTTTTTCAAATTAAGACCCCAAAACGCAACCTAATTATTAAACAAAAGCAAGCAAATCAGAACTTAGGAAAACAATATAAAAGAATCACAATTAGTTGATCCAAGAAAGTAATGAAGAATGAGTAGAAAAGTATAGTACGGTAATGTAACCTGATACGAGTTGGATAAAGAATATGACATGGCTCTATTATCAAGCCCTGAGATAGCAACCCCATGAGCTATAATCAAATTGAATCCAATTATTGTCTAAATAAGTAATCTACCAAAACTAAACTATAATCAAGTGCTCACTAACATCTCCAAACTATATAAATGTCAATTAAGAGATAGTAAGTTAAATATAATACTGAGATCTAATTATCAAATCGAGGCCTATTTTCTAAACATTTTCTATGTTTTAATTTTCCGATTTTTTTTAAAATTTTTTTATTACTAAAATTTGGGACATTGGGCTGGGCTGTTGAGCCCAATCCGAATATGGTCCAACATGTTTTCACAAATCTGGGCCAAAAAATATGATTAGGCTTTCATACAAAGCCCCTTTTAGTTTTAAACCTTCAAAGAACCAAGCTCACCATTCCTAGAGGTTTGTTTCTTATCAAGCCCACAAACTAAAGCTTTCAAATTATCAGCAAAATGGAACTCTCCGAAAGCTGTTCAAGTTCGAAAATTGAACCGAACTCCACTATTGAAACAATCCTAAACATTTGGAATCCACTATTCCTATTTTTTTTATTCTCCTTCTTATATCTATTATCTATACTCACTGTCTCCCTCTTAATAGACTGAGAATAAAACCATAGCCAGATCAGAACACCAACAATCAAACTTCCCTTCACCAAAATATCAGCACGTTACTTCACCATCAATCACCTATTGTCTATCACGGGATCTCCATTATCAAGCGTTGCATTCGCCTATCAACATCAACCACCAATAGATGCCATCCCTGCTTCTCCTCCATCAATCTCTACTGTGCACCATCGTCATTCACTTTTACTGAACAGCTCCGATCATTGAACAAATCTCTAAGATTGTTTTGTTCAAAGCTTAAGCAATCAGCAAAACTCGTCTATATCTAAATTCAAGCATGTCCTTAACCCTCCTTGTTGCATTTCACATAAAACACAGCATGTACATTTAACGATGTCAAGCAAAGAATCAATGAAAGGAATTCAATGACAGAAGAAATTTGAATGCACTCTATATTGTTTGAAATGATATCAATCACGTATGGCACGATGGAGTTGTTCCTTGCACAAGAAAAGTATATAGGGTGCAGATGATACAGGTTCTTCATATTATTTTTGTTTTTTGTTATAAATGATGCATAAGATTTAGATATTCATGCAGAGTGTTACTACTTTTGGGTAAGTTAACAGAGAACAAGGAAGAAAATAAGGGGTAAGTATGAGAATGGGAAAATTATCAAAAAAGTATTATATGTACTACAATTGTGTTAATTCAATCATTTTTCTTTTTTGTTGCTAATTTAGGCTTAAATTTTTTGCATTTGTGTTAGTTGTTTTTATTACTAGTTGTTTGCATTCATAGCGACAAATCAAGGATATAGTTGAATGACACACCTTGATGGATGAACGTCCTAAAAATAGGCTCACCTCCACACCGTTTGTCATGGGCAATCACCAAGGAACCATCCAGCGCAGCGGGAATAGCAGAAGCCCAGAAGCCTGAGAGAGGAAAGAAAATGAAATGTTTAGATTTCGATTTCAACCACAACAACATAAGAAAACTTCACATATACTCAACAACCATTGAATTAAATGAGGCCTCGAGTTGCTACTCAAATCAATAGGCAATAGAAAGTTGCTTACAAGAAAGATAGGCGCATCTAAATACGTGTAGCTGCATTTTCAAACTCTTGCACCATATTTACATATCAAGATCTTATCCTATTGCTACAAGAATAAGCAAAATTTCAAATGACTAAAATTACAATTTTGTCAATGTGAGGGATAAATAACCAAACCTGAAAGGAAGTTGCTAGCCTGAAGAGAGAAATACTCACTTATGATGCACTAGTTAAGTGCAGTAGCACAATGAAACAGACCTGGAAAAGGTGGCAACAGAAGTGCAATGAACAGGGCAAGTTAGTCATTACAATTTCCTATAAATTCTCCTTTCCCGAGTATGCTTCTCTTCTAATTGACTCTGCCTTCTTGACATGGATATTCTGGAAAGTAATCCAAAAATGTTTTGTTGCCTAGTGAATCAACTCCATCGAATAGGAAGCTCTGGACTTCATTCTATGTTTCATGACAAGAGATAAGTAACTGCAATTCTAATATGCAATGGGGATGTAGATGTACGAATAGCTGTAATGACATTTCTATCTTTGCATGTGTCTCCCCTAATGACCTTTTCAAAACTTCATAACCCGGATCTTCGACTCAAAAATCAAATAAGTTATAGATTGACAAGGAATCAAAGAAACATAAGAGCAACGGCATAATTTTAGATGCACCTATAACACTTCGCTTAATACTTTATACCATCGGTGGTAGCACTGGTATCTGCATGTGCATGTAATAGATAAACTTCGCAAGTAGGCTGTAGATGAAGATAGGGGAGTAGATGAGTGACCAGGTGATTAACCTTTTTCTGCTCTCAAAGTCAGATACCAATGCTGCGCTTCACGGTTGGCTATAATTTGAGATGCATCAGTCTCCCTTATTCCTAGGTCCATCAAAACAAGCCAAGCCTGAGAAGAAATCAAAGGTCAGAGGAAATTAAATAGAGAAATATTCTAGCCTAAAAGAAACAATGCAATCCCTTGAAGAGACAATTTATTGAGCGACGTACCCTGAGATAATCCATGAATGTAGGGTATCAAACGTCATGCATGTGTTGACTAGACTTAAACCTGGTCCATATGACTATTGGTGAGAAGAACCTCAACAATTCGACCGTTAATTTCCACCCCATGGTAAAAGCTGCATAAAGTGGTGTTCAGCTGAAACGTCCAAAAAGGAAAGGAAAAAACTAAAAACTCTTTGAATGTTACTATAAAACACAACAAACAACTGACCTCAGCATACTTGAGACATCAGGCCTTCGTAACACTTATCTTTGTATTCTTTGTGCTTGACGACGTCATATAGAGGGTCAAGGTCCCTGCAAACAATATATCAGGGCAGATTGGGAAGCCTTATGTACAGCAATCAAAGTTAATATAGGATTTAAGGGCGATGGGCAGCATTCAGCACCTGCTGACCCTGACTTGACGATAATTCTTTACACCAACCAAGAAGGATATCATTTATTATTTCTTTCTATATCCAACTATTATAAAAGAAAATTGAAATGCATCACTCCTATTTTGAGAAATTTAACATTGTTGAAATACTTATTGCACATCTTAACAACAAAACTATACACTCCAACAAGATGCTAAGCTCATCAAGGAGCATTACATATCTCTAGCCATATCTCAAGCCGGAAGTTCACTATTGCACATCTAGCTTGACAAACACTGTCCAACATACTACGCCATGCCAGTAGGTACTAGATAGTTAGACGTCAAATGTGTGACTACTCAAAGCTTCTGCAAAAGTCAGCTCGTGACACTCAGGCGGAACAGTTACACCGCAACCCATTTCAACTGTTCAACACTTTCTTTTATCAGAAAGGTGCTAGCAGGTAATTTCAGCAGAAAAACACGCATGGCCACTAATTGGCTTGCTACACATGGATATCACATGCACATGCACATTTGCTCGAGACATACAGTTGACCATAGAGCGCATGCAAAGCTGCTGAGCACATATAGTTGACCATAGAGCAAGCAACTGCTGTCATTTTCATCAACTCGCGTTGTTTCTTACAACAAGGAATAAGTTAAAAAACAAGAACAAAGAATTATTCTTACAGAACAACTATAATTGTCCTTACAGAACAACTATAATTGTCTCGGCAGCAGTGAAAATGTTGGCACAGAATATAGGCAGATCATATTCTGGTTCTGGAAACATAGCAAAATGCAAAACCTGCATAGAGTATCTTCAGAAGAAGAAAATGAGGCCTCTAAACATCATAGCAAAATAATGTGTTCAAGTAAACTTACTTGAACAACCAATTCCTCCATCAGCACAAGTGGTAAATCTAATTAGAGGAAAAGCTTTACATGGAAAATACTATCTTCCAAAAACATGAAAGTTTCCATCGGTGAAAAGTCGGATCAATTAATTCTACACTTAATTCAAAAACTATCAAATTCGTACACCCATATGGCACCAAAATTCCTAAAGTTCTTATAACAAAAGAAGTGAAGACATAGTACCGATTCAGCACAACCGTCCTCTCTCGAGGATATTTCCTCCGACCATCATAACTGCGGTCCCTTGCTCCCTTGAACGCTCAAACTCTGAAGCAACCTTATTTTCGGCACTTCACACGACGACAACAAGTCGATCTCTGTTTTATCATCCAGTGGCATCACGGAGCCGAACCTTTCCTAAGGACACGAAGAAGGACAAGCCTTGATTAACCATACAAACGGCAAATAGAGCAGACGCCCAGAGAGAAAACCAAACACCCGGCGACAGACATTCACAGTCAAGCGTCTCTCTCTCTCTCTCTCTCTCTCTCTCTCTCTCACGCACGCACGCACGCACATACTGAGCAGCATCGGCGAATAGAAAACGAAACAGTGGAATGCAACAACTACGTCTGGAGTGCCGACACAAGAAGGTCCAGAATGCAACGCGCGACGAGAGGATCGAACTTGAGTTCACCAGCAAACAGCCACGATGCCAATTCGAACTCCAATTGAGCACGAAGCCCAGTCGCGAAACAATCGCATAACCAGCAGAAGAGAAGGAGCCATGCGAGTGTGGAGAGCGGTCTCGTCCAGAGCGAATTGGACGAACTGCCGGTGCGCCAGAGCATAGACGCGAACGGACGGCCTCCACGCTTTCTCGCGTGCAGTGCGTAAAGAGAGATGCTACTGTGTTGGAAATATGGTTTGATATCTTAACAGATACGGATCCTGAGCATCAATAATTGACTTGGTAAAATAGTGGGGTGGCCAAAACGGTTAACAAGAGACACGATCGAAGCAAAAGACCAATTATCCGGACGCACGATGCTTGTAAAAAGACATGAGCATTCGAAAATCAACCTTGAAAACAGATCGAGGTTTTCTCCGTAGGGGAAAGGGCAAAACAAGGAATTCGCGGTGCCATGTGACTTTGCTTGCCTCGCTTGACGACGCAGCGACGCGACGGGTCCAACCTATGCACCACAAGAAGGCCGTCGCACGAGAAATAGAGATGGATGTGAGTTGCGTCCTTGCCTAAATTTAAATTTAACGCTGTCCTGTTGATTAATGCTGCGAAAATTTTTAATCCATGTCGATATCCAAAATTCTTTATCACTAAAATCCTTAAATTCAAGCATTCTTTAGAAAGCGTACTTTCGTTAGGCCGGCATGAATTCAAGGCATT
This sequence comes from Eucalyptus marginata, assembly GCA_014182565.1. Classification (NCBI taxonomy): domain Eukaryota; kingdom Viridiplantae; phylum Streptophyta; class Magnoliopsida; order Myrtales; family Myrtaceae; genus Eucalyptus; species Eucalyptus marginata. The sequence goes on along the minus strand of CM024591.1, from coordinate 3,995,921 downwards.
TTGATGTCATGCTATGTATCATTTAGAGGTATTTTAGCATCTCTTCCTCCGAATTTTTACCACTTGGTTCATTCAATTAAGTGCTATAAATTTCATTCTTTTATATTGTAATTTTCAAGTGACATTTTGAGTTAGGTGATTAATTCCATGGAGGGCAGGTTAGGATTAGGGCCGTGGTTTGAAATTTTTTAGTATGGAGTAATCATGTCATTATCGGCCATCTTTTTTAGGGGTTTTTTTTTTTTTTTTTTTTGGTGGTGACGAAAGTTAATTACACTTCATTGCAGAAGTTTCAGGGTCGAAACTCCGTAGCTGCTAACACGTCTTAAGTGGGGGGCCATGGTGGTGGGGCCCCTGCTAGTCTCCCTCGAGAATAGGGCCCAGCCCTTCGGTGCTGTCCGGACACCGGGAGGGGGGCCGTGGTGGAGTCTTTGGTTATAAAAAAAAAAAGTTAATTACATTTTTTTTTTTTTTTTTGGTTCGTTGAAAAATCTGATCCCCGTTCTATTCCCTCTATGAACTCCAGACTTAACGCGTCCAACATCTCCATTTCGTACTGGTCTATATTTGTTCGTGCCCAATTCAACGACATTAAAAAAAAAAAAAAAAAAAAAAAAAAAAAAAACTGCAGACTCTCGGGTCTGATTTAGTTACTGTTTCGGCCAGTTGTAGGTCGTTAAATTCGTTAATTAGGTCGATAAAAGTATGTGGTAAAGGTGACCGACTCTATATTTTATTGTGGCACTTGTTGGATTATAACACCTACTGATGATCTTGCTCCTCAATAGTATTTATTATACAAAGCCTTTCGTATGTCTATGAAATTTTTACAAGCCTTTCTGAAGCCTCCTAATCATGTTAACGGGTCGTCGCATATGTTCCATGAACGGCCGGCCGAGGGATATTTTTTCCTACTCGCTAGCTTCATCGGTTCATTGATCTTTGTTTACTTTTTTTTTTCCGGCCTTTCACTTACTCATGTGAATATAATTAATGGTCGATATCTTTTTGTACGACGAGAAGAAAACCTTCAAATCAAGTATTACGTAAATTAGTTCGTGGTAAATTTATCATATGTATACTAGTTCGGGATTTTTCGTGATATTAACCCTTATAAAGTGATTGTCTATGGACAAGCAAAAAGAACCTCGATTGTTTATATTAATAAATAGCTTATAGCCATCACTACTCACTGCCTGGGCTGGATAATCTATGATCGGATCACCTTATCTGTCACGCCATAGATTGATTAATGTGTATTGCGTACACTCACCTCTTGCTTGAAGTCGAAGGTATTGTTTTGGGGTAGCCCGGTCCGAATTGAGCATCGCTAATGATCTGTTTCGGGTAAATGGTTGACATCAGAGCGTGATCTTCCGACTGTTGGGTCTATGTCCCAAAACGTTCTTCCAATCTTGTTGTTCCTTCAATCTTTGTTGCAACTTTTCGAGCGCCCCAAGGAGTTAGACACGCTTATGACCGCTTCAAACTAGGCAACGCATCGCAATTGTGCGACGTGTCGCGTGGAAGGGTAAGAGGAGACCTACAAGGAAAGAAGCCAAAAGGGGAATACCTTCATGGGGGCCATGTATGGGCTAGATTAGGTCCTGGGTCGTTTTATTAATTGCATTAGCCCCGTGATAATAACACCGTACAAAGAAACAAGTCGATTTTAAAGCAGAAGAATCTCTCAAAATTTAGCAACGAAATTGATCCAGATACATGTCACGAGCAAATCTTAATTGATCACACACGCCACATCGACCGTTTAATCTTTCGCTTGAAACAACTTTATAATTCCTTTAACGTGCCTCACTCACCGGACTAATCCGCCCTGTCCGAAAGCTCAGATCGCAGCACCCTCGATGTCCCGACACGCGCCCTTCCGCCAACAATGGCAGCAACTTGGCGACTCTATAACCCTTTTCTGCAGAAAGTAAGGAGCCAACAAATTCTCCCTTCAAAAACCATGGCTATTTCTATGAATGCGGATGCCGCAGAGGTAATGGAAAAAAGAATGTACTTTAATTAGCTCCTACACGGCCTCTTGAGTAGAAGGGTTTCGACGACGGTCTTTACGTAGGCATTGAAGCACTCTCTGCAGGAATTAGGCATGAGGTAAGACTCATGGAGCCTTCGAACGTCATCGGTGCGACGACACACGGAGCTGGAGATGACAGACTTGGGCCGCTCCAAGCCACACGTGGCCAGTGTGGTGTGGGTCGCCGCTCTAGCGATTTCTTTTAGTGCATCAACTCTCGCAGGAGCGGCAACGAATGAGAAACTACAATTAAAAGACAAGAATGAAGAGAGTACAGTATTGAGTCTTCTAAAATTGAAAAGATAAGATGGTCGGAGTAAGTAAAGATGGTTAGATCCGAGCGATTAGATGACAACGGAATGATACCCACGACGGTTAGGGGTTTTACTCCTATCGTATTGCACATACTATTTTGTTAGTAATATTTTCTTACACATCCAGGTAAAGTAAGATATACCTACTGAAACAGAACGCGCAATTGGTCATTATTGACACTCGAATTTTGTCGACCTTTTAGGTATTTGCACAATTTGCAAAAATATAAAATTTTATAAAAATATTAAAAAAATATATGAATCATAAAAAGATAAAATAAAAACAATAAATAAAGTAATAGTAATAAAAGATGCATGAAAGAAAGAGAAAAAGAATAATGAAAATTTAAAAAAAAAATGAAATGAAAGATGATCAAGAAAATTAGACAGAAAATATAATCAAGCCCTGAGGTAGCAACCCCACGAGCTACAATCAAATTGAATCCAGTTCTTGTCTAAAATAGCAATCTAACAAAACTAAACTATAATCAAGTACTCACTAACATCTCCAAACTACATAAATATCAATTAAGAGACCCTAAACTAAATCTAATATTAAGATCTAACTATTTAATTGAGACCTAATCAAGGCTTTGCACGTAAAAAAAATCTCAATTGTTTTCTTCTCTATATTCACTTCATATATTCGTGTTTCTAATGTTCCAAGCCACCCTTTTTCCTAATCGCTCTTGAGTACTTGTCTCTGTAGGGTCCGGAACTGATGGCCGGCAGCATCTTCTTGTGGGAGGGTTTGGAGCTAATAACCAGCATCTCTAAATTAGGACACATCCACCTCAAGCTTTCCGCCAGTTGAGAACTAGTATCAATATCTCCAGAAGTGTTGCACATGATCTGAAGTCTCAGATGTTTGACATTCCACAATGGAGGAAGCACTTCACTTTTGATTTCTTTTGGAAGAACCAATGCCTACGTATATAAGAAAGAAGAATAGCAAATTCAATGCTCAGTTCACATTAGCATGCAAATACTCAATACAAAATACCGATTTGGAAAGATTTTACTTACCTCGACTTCGTTACAGACTAGTGTTAGCGAGTCACAACAGCCAAAATATCTCAAGAACTTGGCCACCTTTAGATAGCTCCTCCTCTTGTTGTGGACTCTGAAATCCACCTCCAGTCTGGCATTGGCCAATCTTGTTGAATCTCGTGGACCTATGACTATGATGTTGGGGCCATTGTATTGGAACGACACCAAATTAGAGTTTGGGTCTTTACTCTTATCGGGAGTCGAATCGGTCAAGGCGAGGTGCTTGAGATTCTTGTGAGTTATCCCGATGCGCTTGGTGTACCGGCTCCCCTTGAGCCTCAAGGTCTCTAGGAGACGAAGCCGTGAGATGACTTCTCTGATTGTCTTGATTGCGAGCACGCACAAATCCAGCACAAGCTCCCTCAGGTTTCTAGTATCATGTACTTGGAGATTTGACAACTGCCCATACAGGGAGGCCATGATGAATATCGATGTGTAGCTGAAGGATACGAGGTTCGGGGCTAAAATCGAAATCGAAAAGCTGTCATTGTGAAGCACGGCTGACGCCTCAAAAGTCTCAAGCTTCGATCCGCAAATGAGGAGGTCCCTGGAGCGGGAGCAGCCAATCAGCTCCACAAGTCGGAGTGTGGGGCAACTTAGCATTAGCTCGTTCAAGATGTAATCACTCGTGGGCTTTGTGTAGGACCAATTCTTCTAAGCGAGACAGCTTCATCTTGATGCCCTTCATTGAGAGATGGCTCACGTGGAGGACAGAGATGGTGTCAGAGACCAAGTCAGGGCATTTTTGATTGTACCAGCTTCTATCGGGATAGTCGACAATGCGGCCGAGCGTAAGGTCTCGGAGATTGAGCCTTGAGACTATATCTATCCACTTGGGCACCACGGAGTTCAACTTGTTGCCTCTCGAAAAGACTAGCAAACTCATCGAGTCGATGCTGAGGTCGTTCTTACAGCGCCGTGTGATATAACCATCAACATACTCCAAGAAAGTGTCGATGTTGGCATCGTGCCCGCCAACACCTTTGCTCCCAAAGATTTCTTCATCAAATTCTAGAGCCGAGAGACTGTTAAAGGCGTGGTTCCAATCCTTGGAGAGGATGCTGATTTGCGTTGCAATCTTTAAAGGCAAATGTGACATGATTTTTTGAATTATCAATTGAGGCCAGTAGAAAGTGCGATGGACGGAATTCGATGTATCAACGTGGCCTTTGGAGATCTCTGCCATCTCGTCGTTCTAACAAAACTTCCTGCAACAAAACTTCCTGCAATCCAAGAAAGAACAAGAACTCAAGAATGTTATTAACAAAGGAGGCTTTGGATTGTTGAAGGTTCTTGACTTAGAAGGCGTGTACAAGCTCATGCGACTGGAAGCATTATCGTTGAAGGAGACAGCTCGGGGTTGAACTTGAACTTGGCTCCATTTACTTTTTACTTAATTTTTTCCCGTTTATATATATTTTTCTAGCTTTTCAAAGTCAAACTCGAAAGCGAAACGATGCTTCGAAAATCAAAATACAAACATGGCGGATTGCGACTCCTGTTCCTGTAAATGTTGGATTTATGTGATAGCAAAACCTACACGGTAAAAACTTGAAGCGTAGCAAGAATAGGCCAAAAAAAATACTAACGACACCCTTGATCGTATATTCAATAACAATCGTGCGATGTCCGGGAATAGCCGCTAAATTTATTGGAAACCAACGAATTACGAAACAATTTATCGAGATTACAAAACACCGCACGCCCATTATACAAAACGCCGAAAAGATTTCAGATAACAAGATCAATCAACTTCTTCTGGAGGCTGACTTTACAGGAACAATAAACCACTGATGATGGGTAAGCCAAATTACCTTCAATGGGGTTGCTTTCCCCTTTCTCTTCGATCAAACCAAGAACGCGTTACGAATCGATGAACATATGATCCTCGTCTCTATGGCGCGCCAACGCTCACGGGCCGATGACAGCTCTTCCACTCCTTCTTGGCTCTTCAAGAGGCTATTTTCCTTTTCTATTCTTTTGGTAAATTAAATCCTTAGTTGTTCGTTGTTCGTGTTTATCTTATGGACTTCTTGTCCCCTAAATATATGTGCATCTTCGTAATATAAATTTTCATGATATTATCTCTCCTGAAATTATTTATCAATATTACCATATCGCCTCTTAAGTTTGCCTAGTTTTCACACCATCTTAACCATGGTGATGGATTTTTTTATCCCCCACTCTCTCTCCGGAAATTACAAAAACAATTGTTGGATAAGTATCCACAATTTGTATGCTCCTCAAGTTGAACAACTAATAGTAGTATACCACATTCTTAATAAATTATTTTCTATGACTTCACCATAACATTATTTCAATAAGTGGGGTTGCTTTTGTAAATTAAATTCATTCAAATGAAAGATCAGGATAAAGCTGATAATGAAAAACTAGGAAGATATATATAGTTTTAAATCGGAGATATTGGGTTGTAATGCTGAGTACCGAGTGAAATTAATTTTTGAAATACCTCACCCAATCCGAGCCCTGTTAGGATTAGGAGACATGCGGAGGTTAGCTCTGGTTGGAAACTCGTGCATTACGTTAATGCAAGGTATTTCCTTTCTGGTCTTGGACTTTTGAATCCGACCCGAGAGCGCAGTTGAAAGCGATCGAACCGACCACGTTTTGAGGTACCTAGCCCAAGTTCAGGGAAAGACCCCCTGTGCGACTTACGGGAATTCGATTTGTATTTGAGTGACTTGGCCCAAGCAAAGCGACGGCCGAGTTCGATTTCTTTCCTTTTCTATTCTTTTGGTAAATTAAATCCTTAGTTGTTCGTGTAATCTTATGGACTTCTTGTCCCCTAAATATATGTGCATCTTTGTAATATAAATTTTCATGATATTATCTCTCCCGAAATTATTTACCAATATTACCATATCGGCTCTTAAGTTTGCCTAGTTTTCACATCATCTTAACCATGGTGATGGATTTTTTCATCCCCCACTCTCTCTTCGGATATTACAAAAACAATTGTTGGATAACCATGCACAATTTGTATCCTCCTCAAGTTGAACAACTAATTTGTATCCTCCTCAAGTTGAACAACTAATAGTAGTATACCACCTTCTTAATAAATTATTTTCTATGACTTCACCATAACATCGTTTCAATCAGTGAGGTTGCTTTTATAAATTAAATTCGCTCAAATGAAAGATCATGATAAAACCGATAATGAAAAACTAAAAAGATATATATAGTTTTAAATACAGCTTACTCAGTGCTTAGTTTATATATAGATTATGGAATAAGAATATATCTTACCACATCACTTACTCACAAGTTACAAATTATGGATATAACTTATATACCAACTTAATTAAAAATAAATAATTATGATTTTCAGATTTGTTCCTCCAATCAGTGATGGCTCGAAACATAACCCAATCAAATGTGGCGAGAACCAAAGAAAATAAGAGCCCAGAAGCTCTCGAGATCTCATTTCATGGATGCGGTGTTCATGTTTCCAAACTGCTCATCAATCATTTTTTCACTCGGAGATCTCATTCATATAACTGAATTTATGGCTTGCACCAAAAGAGACATTAATATGGATAGTACGATGAACAATGCCTGCTTCTACAATTATAATGCTAGCTCTAACTGAAGAAGAAGGTGGAATGGTACGCTAGAGATTAGCCTGTGATGGTAACATAGCCAAAAATTCATCTGCTTCTGGGAATTATGTAAAAGACTATTCTCAAGTACGAGAAATCCACCTGATCCGGCTAAGTCAAAACTGACGGTCGTAGTTCCTGGCTAAACCTTGATGCCGTGGGGACATTCTCATGGGATCCTGCATGTAACCAACACGAAAACTTCACATATACTCAAAGACCACTGAATTAAATGAGGCCTCGGGTTGCTACTCAAATCAACAGGCAATAGAAAGTTGCTTACAGGAAAGATAGGCGCATTTAAATACATGTAGCTGCATTTTCAAACTCTTGCACCATATTTACAGATCAAGGTCTTATCCTTTTGCTACAAGAATAAGCAAAATTTCAAATGACTGAGATAACAATTTTGTCAATTTGAGGGATAAATAACCAAACTTGAAAGGTCTTATCCTTTGTGCTTGACGATGTCATATAGAGGGTTAAGGTCCCTGCAAACAAATATATCAGGGCAGATCAGGAAGCCTTATGTACAACAATCAAAGTTAATATAGGATTGAGGGGGCGATAGGCAGCATTCAGCACCTGCAGACCACGACTTGACGATAACTCTTTACACTAACCAAGAAGGATATCATTTATTATTATTTTTCTATATTCAACTATTATAAAAGAAAATTGAAACGCGTCACTCCTGTTTTGAGAAGTTTAACATTGTTGAAATACTTATTGCACATCTTAACAACAAAACTATACACTCCAACAAGATGGTAACTTCTCGAAAAGTGAGGATCACAATATTAAATATTTTCATATAATTTGTGGACTTAATTAAATATATAATCGACAGACTAAGGATCACATTGAAAATATAAAGTTCAAGAATAAATTGTACATTAGATTAAAGTTCAACGACCATGTTAAATAAATTCAAATTTTAGAGACCACATCATACATTCAACTAAAATTTTAAACTAAAATTTAGAGACTACTTATTTGTATCGTTTCGATTTAAGAAATTGCTATATCAAGGCTCATTCTTGGACCCACAAATAGAGGCTGATTGCCATGCATACTTACGTCATTTTTTTGTCCTCATGTTCTTATTCTTTCTTCTTCATCTTTACTTTCCCTCCCACATGGGTGAATTTATGATTGGAGTTTCTCCTTCTCTCTTTTTTTCCTTTGTTCCCTTGATGCGACTATGTTTGCTTTTAATTGTCTACCTTGTGATAGGGATTAGGTTTTGATAAAACTGTCCAGTATTAACAATTTCTTTTTTAGGTCGTTTTAATGATATCTTAATTTTTTAATGACTTCAAAAGTGTATGCCGAGATGTGTCAATCTATCTTATGACGCGATAAATATGTGTGTTGAATAAGAGGTTAGCATTTATATTTTTCATCACTCAAGTATTGCTATTTGCATTTATCACGAAATTCATCCATCCAATAAGTTTTAAAGTACCCAAAAACAACATTGCACGCCCATGAGAACTAGTATAATTATATAGAAAAATGAAGGGTGAAAGATCTGGCAGTTTTCTACACAATTTAACTCATTTATAAATGGTTATATGGCAAATCCGAAAGTGATACGAATTGACAGAAACTTGACATAGGTTTCTTATCATAGTTAATAAAGTATGGTGTTTCGTAATGGCGTATTAGCAAAATCCAATCATGAAACGTGAACTTGAAATGTCAGCTATTCAATTTTTTCAATAGAAAATACATATTTGGTAAATTTTAGATTGAGCAAAAAGTGAAAATCGCGGGCGGACCCCATTTTTTCTCGACAATGATCAACTTGGCATTAATTATTGGTTTATTTCCATATCGCAACAAAAATAATGTCGTCAATTATCATATGTTGTGGTCGGAGCGACGTGCATAGTTTTTCTATACGAATGGTCTAATCATGGGATTATGTTAATAATGCATGGGGTTTTTTTTGTTTTTTTTTTGGGGTGCATATGTTAAGGCGGGTGGACAATTCGGCGATGTTGTGGCAGATTTGCTGAAAACAAGGGTCGATTTATAAACTTAGGATTTGGATAAGAAGGGTACAAATCTTTTTTAAGTATTTGATTAGAGGAGAGAGGCCTCGAAAAGACCAAACTAGGGGAGATCTTTTAAGATCCCCCTGCGGCCTCGGTGCTGACCTCTATGCCGTTTTGGTGTGTGCTTAAATATTATCATATTTTCTTTCCAAGAGATAAAGAAATTGCGCAAATCGATCGGAAACTCTTTTTTAGGGCAAAGATTATGTAACAAGAAAATATTGAGTGGGCCAGCCCATTCAATGCAGACATGCCACGTATCGGTAATTTATGTTGCAGTAGAGAGAGAAAGTGGATTTCTTTTTTAAGAGAGAGGGACAGTGGCTTACGTTCTCAATGGGGAAGAAGATAATTTATTTTTTAATTTCATTTTTCAAGAAATTAGATTTTTTTTATTTTTTATTCCTTTTTCAATTTTCAATTTTTAATTTTACTTTTCATATTATTTTTTTGGAAAAGTATGAGATATCCCAACATTGAAACATATTTGAGTAGCAGAAATATCTAATCTCCATTATTTTTTAGCTCGATTTGTTAATTATATATACATTATTTTTGTTTATATATGAATCGATCAATTTCAAAGTCATTGATTGACAAAACCAAAAAACAACCTTTAAAGTCATTGCCCTTAGAGTCTAAATAGTTATAAAAAAAATAAAATTGGAGGAAAATTACAAAATAAGTTTTCAAATTTGTCAATATCTTTCTTTTTTTCTCACGCCATTTATAACTCATTTAAAAAGCAAACGAGTTGCTCATATGAGATTGACCTCATTGAATCTGAGTCACAAAATGGGTATAGAACCCATTTTTCCAGCCCTAAGTCTTTATAAGTATTTCAATTCATAAGTTTTAAAAGTTTTTTTATATTTTATTTACTAAATTTTTATTTTATTAATTTTTTCATTCGATATGAAGTTTTTATCTAAATAATATATATATATATGAAGAACTTGAAGAGGGTTAAATAAGTAGGTATAGGTTTTCCTATTATATTAATTTGTTTTGATAATATGGGTCGGATCGGAGATGTGTCAAGTACAGGTTAAGTCGGGTATAGGTCATTAATTTTACGTTACATGAAAATGAGTAAATATAGATCGGACTATTTTCGATCCAATCCAAATCTGATGTGACCCAAACCCAATGTGACCCATTCATTTGACAGCCTTAAGACATTGCCAATCGAAAACAAGACCCAGATCAAAAGTCCAATTGGTCAAAAAAAAAAAAAAAAAATGTCTGATCGAAACTCCGACTTTCCTCAAGTCCCCTCCTCCACTTGATCGCGCTTCCTCTCTTTATACGAGAAGTTTTCTATAATACTCTAAAAGAAATTTCTAATTGATTGCTTTTGGATGCACACGAAACAACATGTTTTTCTTTTGCCTACCTAGCTGCTGAGTATTTAAGATGAAATGTCAATCGACAGATATGCTATTTAACAGTGGTTTCTGCGGACGGAATAACGCTTTTTGATTTTAAACCAAAAATTCAATTTTGTGTGTCTGCATGGTCCATTTTAATGTTCGTGTTTTTCCTTTTAACATAAACTAGATAAAGTTTGCTTATTTTTTTCTTTTTTTTTCTTTTTATAATATTCGGCTAAAAAGAATGGTTGATCTTGATTTCCAGAATAAAAATTATTATATTCATATTGCTTCACATAGTATTAGAGTTAGAGACAAGTTCGCAAGGAAAATGGGGAGTTTCCAATTTAATAATTTTCGTCGGTAGTGTCCGTATAGAATGTAATTTTGAATTTTTAATCCTGAAAATCGATCAATTTTAAAAGGGGCTGAGCATTTCTTTCCATCCCCATTATTTTATTTAATCATAGGAAAAAGAAATATTTCCAATGAAAATCTATCAATCATTGCAGAATACTCATGTTAAACAATCGATTCAGGGACCGACCAAAAACAAACAATCGATTCAGGAGAGAGAGTGTCAAGCTCTCAATGTGCTAGCTTTAGTGTTCTCATGTTGAATTATTTAAAATTAAGTATATTTAATATAAATGCACTCTAGTTAACACGTTCCGGATAACAAAAGGCAATGCTACTAATTTCTTTCCCTTTGACTTATAATTAAATTTTTTTTTTTTTGGGGTTTCAACTTTAAAGCACGAGATAAAAAAAACTTCATCTACACGTCCAATGACAATGGAAATCCTCCGCCACGAAATTTGAAGAGTACCTAGCCTCATCAAGCCACAAACATCATCAACAACAGCTTCGACAACACTCCGCCACCTCTCATCCTCCGGGCTTACCTCGATACTAGGCTCTTCTAATCGAGTGAGCGTGGAAATAGTGCCCCGAAGAATCAATGCATTCACTTTCGCATATTTTGGGCCACAATCTATGTGTTGGCAAAAGATACCTCTAAGCAAGTGAGCTTCGTTAGCTTTGTGACCTCCTCCAGCAGATCCATGATCATAGTCCCTTCGGGATCAAGAACCTCAAGCTGCTGAAGTTTTCCAATTTATAGGGATAACACCCTCAAGAGATCACAATAAGTTGAGAATAGTCTTATTAGGTGGGTTGACCTGAATAGATACTCTGGCAAGGACTTGATCCAAGTTCAGGACAAATTCATAATTTCCAGAGGCAGCATGTAATCAAGAATTTTGATTATAATTAGTTATTGCATAGCATGTGTGTCGTTATTTAAGTCAAGAACTTCTGCTAATCTACTAATGCATATTAGATAAGGTCAAATTTAATCACACATAGATCATGAGTTCACATAGCCTTTAAGGCATTTAATTTTGCATTCATCAGAAAGAAAAACTTTAAAAGAAAAGGAAGCAACGTGCACCTAATGCACTCACAATTTGATTGGGATCGCCTAACTCTAATACCATGTTAAAGGATTATAATACGACTTACTAGTTGATCTAATTAACATCTTCGTAAGACCTTCAATGGAGATGTGATGAAAGATATTGAGTTTTTGTTAGAAACTCGTGTTCCTAAAATAATGCACGACAACTGCTAGTGAATGTTCTTGGATGTACGAGGACCAAAAGTATATTTCCACCGGAGATAGGTCGGGGGGCTAAATATGCATGAAACACAATACACAGGTCGAAATTGTATTTAGACATTATTACGAGGACCCGTTTAGTAAATTCCCTTATTTTTCAAGTACAAGACCATCTTGGAATCCTCCAATCAAAACCGAATCTTCATTCACGTTCTGCTCATTTCAAAACAAGTAAAGCAAATTTTAACTGTACGTACATGCATGAAGATGGCGGAATATAAATATGTATAAAAAGGCTTTTTGACTCGGGTTTGTCTTCATCATCTCCTCTCTACCCCCACCATTTTTCACCAAACCACAAATCTCAACGAATCATCTGGCGTGTGTTGATTTCATGAAAAATCAATTCTCTGATAATAATGACTTGTATCGTCCGTGAAATAAATTTACAAAAAATATTTTATTATTAACAAAAATGGACATGTATGTTGTTCGATTGGAAAGTCAGCGTACAATTAGGGATCTTGGCTTCAATTTATTTGGTACTCTTATTCCTACAGCTAATTTCATTATTGGAGATGCACAAAACTAGCAATGAGAATAAGAAGCCCGATTACTGTAAAAGTTGTCGAAACTTAGAAGGTCATCCATATTTAAAAACTTATGAAAGATAAAATATGAAATTTGTAGAAGAAGGATATCACAATTTATATGTGTCACGGACAAAAATGCTAAAACGTCAAGTTTTCTCAAAGCATAAAACATAAATACGGATGATTTGCCATGCTCGCTAAGGAAAGCCATATTCAAAAGTAAAAATAGAGATTCCATATAAGACCGTGAAAAGTAAAAAGGGTAACGAAAAGACAAATTTTTCTTTTATATATTCCTATGGCAGAGTACAAAAGAAACGATTTTTTTATACCAATGAGAAGTTAATGAGGATAAAAGTGTTTAAATGGTTTGTGGAAAAATGAATCCTTGCCTCGACTCGACTTAACTCGAATCCGGATACCTGGAGTGCCAAAACTTGATATGGAGAGACACTTAAGTGCCAAAAGTTAGAAAAGTGACACTTAAGTGCAAAAATTGGAGCAAAATAGATTACTTAAGTGCCAATCCGACGAAAATCCGGCCAAAATGTTGACGTGATGATTTTCCAGCGAAATAATTGCAAAACGGCATTATTTTGATGTTGACATAATAAAAATTAATATAAAAATTAATAAAATTAAATTTAAAATAAATTTATTTAAAATATTTAAAAATTAAAAAAATTAAAAATAAAAATAAATAAATAAATAAAGGGAAGGGGTGTTTGAGGTTGAGCCCTCGCCGCCGTTGACAAGGGCCAATGATGGAGGGGCGAGGGATAACCGTGGTCGCCGGGCCGGCTGTGGGCCGGCGACCCCGGCCGACCCGGCGAGACCTCGTGAGCCTCGCCCCAATTTGGGTGAGGGTTGCGGCCCTCGCCCAGATCCGGCGAGGGTCGGCGGGCGGGGGTCGGTATCCCTTGGCCGGGGCCTAGCGACCCTAGGCCGACCCTTCCCCTTCCGTCGCCGACCTTTCCCGGCGGTGGCGGCGAGGACTCGGCCCTCATTTTGCTCCCTTCTTTTAAAAAGAAAAATATATTTGTATTTGTATTTGTATTTTTAAATGTTTTAAATAAATTTAGTTTTCAATTTAATTTAATTAATTTTTATATTATTTTTTACCATGTTAGCACCAAAACGATGTTGTTTTTATATTATTGTCCAGCCACGTCGGCATGCAAAATGACGTTGTTTTGCACTTATTTCGCCGGAAAATCGCTATGTCGCATTTTGGTCGGATTTTCGCTGGATTGACATTTAAGTGATCCATTTTGCTCCGATTTTGATACTTAAGTGTCACTTTTTTAACTTTTGGCACTTAAGTGTCCCTTCGTGCCAAGTTTTGGCATTTGGGCTGTACTTTTCTCGAGTGTTGAGGAAGATGAATACCAACTCTCTCTCTCTCTCTCTCTCTCTCTCTCTCTCTCTCTCTCTCTCTCTCTCGTGCCTTTTATTAATTGATCATTTATATGATTAGTTTTGATTTCTACTTCACATTTATCTGTATAATCTATCTTCTAATCTGCTAATTATAGCTAACCACCAACCTTGACGTTATTCTTGAATTACTTCACTATTTGTTAAGACTAGAAAAACTCGGAAATTTTTTTAAATAGAGTTAATACCATGAAAAACTCCAAATCGGTACACTCGTACAAATTTATCTCAAATTAATTTTTGACTACTAAAAACCAAAATTGATACACCTCTAACAAATTTACCATCCGTTAGTTTCCGTTAAATTTTATAGTTAAATTGTTGAGTTGGATGATATGTGATAATTGATGGACGTACCATACCCTCTATTTGTTATATGTGTATCAGTTTGTGATTTTTTTATGACATTAATTCAGTTTAATAGAAACCAACAAAGAGTAAATTTGTTACATATATATCAATTTAGAGTTTTTTGGTGATCAAAAAATTATTTTGTGATAATTTAGTATGGGGCAAAAGAACATCTCAAGTGCCAAAAGTTAGGAAAGTGGCACTTAAGTGTAACTTTTTTGAAAAGTATGACACTTGAGTGCCATATCTCGACAAACCCCGCTGGAAATTCTACGTGGTAATTTTTTATTAATTTTTCTGACTTATGTGGCTTGTTGGAAGGCTGGCTTAGCAAATAAACATAAAAATGACGTCGTTTTTGTACAATTTGAATTTTAATATAAAAATTAATTAAATTAAATTTAAAATCATATTTATAAAAAATAAAAGGGAAGGGAGGGGGAAGATGAATAGTAGGCAGCGATTGAGGGCTTAGCCCTTGCCGTTGCCGCTGCTTCCCCCCGCGGTTGCCGGGAAGGTGGGTGAAGGGTCGGCCGAGGTCGCTAAGCCCTAGTTGGGGGCCGGAGGCGGGGCTCGGCGACCTCGGCCGACTAGTGGCAAAGGCCTACGAGCCCTCGCTCGGCCAAGCCCAGGGTGACCCAAGTGATTGTTTTTTCTCCGATTTAAATTTAAGTGAGCCGGCAAAAACTTTTTGCATTAAAGTGAGCGTCGTACATAACTTTTGGCGCTTCTGGTATACTTTTGCCCAAGTTTGGAGCAATCAGTGCATGAAATTAGCAATGCTTTGTTTTTTTCTCTCTCTTTTCTTTGTCTTATTTTTTTAGCCAATTAGCAGTGACTGCCAAAAACAATAATTGTAATAAAGTTAGCGTTGTTGACTTGCAGAAGATAATATTTGGATCATGTCGCAAGCTTGCATTCTATATCATAAAACTAGCACCGTCGGTGCTTTTCACATACAAATTGGAGCATCAATTGTGCATAACAGGCAATGGATGTCACGCCCCGAATCCCAAGCGTGCAAACATCTCATAGTGGTCAATTAATTATGACATCCTAGGACGCGTCGCCGACCCATTCTTTTTATTCTTTAGATTAAACGCAAGCATAACGTATTATAAACACCAATCAATCATCAAATCAGGATAATAAGAACATTTCAACGAACTTTTTCAAAAGCATTCCTTTTATTTATAAACTTGTTAATCTCATAAAGTATAGTTTTACAAACCTTTACCATAGCAACTTCTTACTAACTATTTCAAAAATCAACAGGGTCAAGGTCAACCTAAACTTCACTAACGCCAGGCCAATCTTGATTCCAAAGGAATCCCAAATCGAGCACAACGGTTCTCCATACTATGGGCCTGAAAATAATTAACAACAACAGGATGAGATAAAAACTCAGAGAGTCAATAGCTTAAGCCTTGATTATGATGCGAATTCATCTCGGAGGCAACCTAAACATGCACACTATACGAACTTACCTCGCTTTAGCACACTACTACACATTAGTACATCAAATATGGCAATCTCAATACAACAAGCATAAATAATAATCAGAACACAATTTACAATAACCAGGCGCACTGTCAAACATATGTGTTCCAATTATTTTGACCCCTTAGACCACAGCTAACACACAAGTCGGCGGTCTTCCGACATATCCGTGCATTATCCCGCCCCATCAAGCATGTCATCGTCTAGACCCCCTCCTAGACGACATTCTAGAAAGGAGTATTGGTTTGGCCTAAATCGCGACTCGGCATCCAGACCCTTGTTGGGCATCCAATAAACATCGAGTATCGTCCTCAAACTCCCATTGGATGATGGTTCGATTAAATAACCGCTCAAGTATACAATCAATCAAGCCAATTTTTGTTATCATTAATTAGCCTAGAACAAAATAGTTCGTTTTGAAATAATCAACTTTGGCAATTTTTCACACTTAAAATTCCAGTAAAATATTCGTATTTAATTACGTGTTCAAAATCAACCCGTCAAACTTTGCACACTTTCATTTTAAAACCCCATGGTTTTATTTGGCATCCAAACCTGACACCTCAAAATTCTCTATTTTCTTGCACATAAAACTTTTTTTTTGAAATAATAAATAAAACTTATAACTAAGCAATCAATAACATAGCATCACAAGCTTGAACAATTGGAATTAGGCACAATCTCATCCAAAAAAACAAGTATAAAATTTTACTTAACAATTAATCCATCATTAATTACACTAATCACGATTAATTAAGATAAGTCACGTGTTGAAAGGACATTTCTTCTCTGCTTTTTTGAGACATCCAATGAAATAGAAACCATCTAGGAAGTACGGAGGGATTTATGATATTTTGAATTACATTCTGTATAGGAATCCTTGGACTTGTTCTCTTTTACCTTGATTCTTCATCCACTATCACGAAACGATACACCTCCATGCATGTACACTCTTCAACCAAAAACACAGCATGGGCTGCTAGGGTGCCAATAGAACACCGGACTATTAACTGCTGAAAAGCCATCCATCTTGCGACAATATAGCAATGAAGCAGAATGCCAATTATAGTCCTTCAAGGGCACTCACATGGGCTCCCTAGAAGTGCCACAAGTAAACTTTTCCTGAGCAACCTCTCACCAATCCTTGTCAAACCATGTGAACATTTCCAAGTGTCTCGTAACTAGATGAGATGTCTTAACCATTTTGTTCATTAACATAACCATCATAAGGTCAATCAGAACTAAAGTGGGATGGTTTAGCCATTTTTTGTCTGTGTCATAGAATGTCCCGCCCAAGTCCCCAATCCCTGATGCAGCCTACATTGTCCAGGCTCCTCTAGCTTGAAATAATTATTGAAATGCCCTTAAACTCAGTTTTACAGGTAATTATACTAAACAAATGCAGAAACATGAAACTTAACAGTTCGTTAAAATGAGGGGAATATTTATGATTTGTTACAAGTTTATAATACCCCACACACACACACACACACACACACACACACATATGTATCTTCTTTGTATGATGGAGAAACCCGCTACTATTTCCAAAGCCAAAATCCATTTTTTTTTCCAATTACATGCATAACTGGTATTAATGAATAATAATCAGATGATTTCAACACTATGCGTGAAATGGCAATTAAAAAGATCGGCGTAATAATCATATTTAGTACTTATGAATTTCCGAATTTAAGTTAAATCAAATGAAAGGATATTTTCTCTTTCTTGCTGCACACACGAAAATACATATATATTTTTTTCTGACGAAAGAGAATTGGCCTTGAATGCATAACTAAATATTTAATCAATAATAACCCGATATTATGTTGTACTATTAAAGTCTCTTTTCTCATTAGCGACGAAAACGACCGCCGGCTCTTCAAACAAAATCTTTTCCCCGGAAACAGGGGACGACGTGGCGGGCTTGAAGCTACAAACGAAACCAAACGACACGACCACAAACGACCGCAACTGCAGCCTCTCCCTCTCTCCAAATCGAAGGCTCGCAGAGCAGCTGTAGCTTCAACTTCTACTTCACTCGCACTCGCGCTCGCTCGCTCGCTTCTTCGTCATCTCTCCCCAGAAGTCATCATGGTACTGGCGAGCGTGCAGGGCTTGCTTCAATGGAGTCCTCCTCTCTCGCCTTTCAAATGCGTGCGTAACCCCAAGAGGCAGCGAGCCGTTTCGGCGCGAATCTCCACCGACGACTCCCCTCCCTCCACACAGGAGAAGAAGAAGTCTCTCCCAGGTTCCCTCCTTCATCTGCTTATCTTCAATAGTGTTTTTATTATCCGTCGCAAATGCAAGAGCAAACTTGAATTGAGTGGGGATTCAAGTCATTTGCTTGTTGGTGGGACGGTAATTTTGCAGGTTCCGTCAGTTATAAGCAGGTACAACGCATTAACACTTGTGGGTTGGTTTTTTTTTTTTGGAATCAGTGATTGCCCTTTTTTAGTTCCCTTCTCAAATGCTTATGGGTTGGTTTTTGGTTTTGATCCAGATTGCATTTGTTATCACTGTTGAAATAGCTATTTGGAGAGTGTGGTATTGTTTGGATGGAATTTTTGTACTTGAATTGGGTTTCTTTGATAACGTGAAGTTGTGTATTTGGGTATCAGGGAAGCCTGAGGCTGATGTCGTGGTCATTGGAAGTGGCATCGCTGGTCTCTGTTGCGCTGGGCTTCTTGCCAGATACAACCAAGACGTGCTCGTGCTGGAGAGCCACGACCAACCGGGAGGCGCTGCTCATGCGTTCGACATTAAGGGGTACAAGTTCGACTCTGGTCCTTCTCTGTTCTCTGGCTTCCAATCTAGAGGTCCTCAGGCAAATCCCCTTGCACAGGTAATCTGATTTCCATCACTCTAAGTTGCGCTGTTTTGTTACTAGCATGAATTAAGCGCAGATTGTTTATGTTTATATAGCCGCTTTTCCATTGGTATACTCCTGTATTGTTTCCACCTCTGGACGATATTAATAGATTACGACATTTGCTTATGTATCAGGTGTTAGATGCATTAGGAGAGTCTGTTCCGTGTGCTAACTATGACTCCTGGATGGTGTACATACCAGAAGGTGAATTTTTGTCACATATTGGTCCAACAGAGTTTTTCAAGGTGGATCCTTCTTTTCCCTGTGGTTCTGTATATCTATAGCATCACGTTCCATTGGACTTAGCTTTAGTGCATCTATGAATATATGAATGTTGTATCAGTTTTAAAAATGATACCTTACCAATTGCCAAATTCGTCTATATAATTGAAAATAGGACAGAATGGTGATTT
This sequence comes from Eucalyptus marginata, assembly GCA_014182565.1. Lineage (NCBI taxonomy): Eukaryota > Viridiplantae > Streptophyta > Magnoliopsida > Myrtales > Myrtaceae > Eucalyptus > Eucalyptus marginata. Next base: position 3,976,673 of record CM024591.1, on the reverse strand, counting down.
ATCATGTTCTACTTAATGTGAAACGGATATGCTGATAGTCAGACAGCTGAGCCCAAGTTAGTTTAATTCTGATAATGTTCAGTTGTCAAGGATATGGATGTTAATGTGGAAAAAGCTGGTCGTCCCTTTTGGATGGACAATAAGGTAGCTTAATACAGTGTCCTTAATGCCAAAACGATTTATGATGCGAGGCATTGTGGTGCGAATATCAAGGGGAAAGAATGTCTTTACATAGTTTTCCCAGATGATGCTAAGTGTGTCTGGCATGGGCTGAACAGAATTAACTTAAACAATGGAAATGCTCACTGTGGCAAAAGATGATTACCAAGCTGTTATGAGGAAAGCATTTATTGAGCAGACTGCCATGGCCGAGAATGTAAAGAGTGTCATTTCCTTTAGGTATACTGAAGAATTGGACATGTGTAACCAAGATATCTTATGAAGGACCTTTTAGATACTTGTAGTGGTGGACTGAAAACTTTTTGTTTGAGGTACAGAAGTCTTGTCTGGATTGAACATTACCTCATGAATGTGTTGACAGATCTCCAGTGTAATTTAAGGGGCGTCGTAATCTGCCTCCTAGGGTGAATTCGATATATTACAAACCCAGGGAACATTCAAAAGAGACAGCTGTAGACATAGAGTTGACTATAATTGCTTCATATGTTCTTGAAAGAATTTATGTGATGGCAATTTGTGAACCTGGTAGTATTCTCTGTAGATCTTCAGTCAATGCCCATGATGTTTTAAATTTTATAGTATGTTTCTGCTTATTCTTTTAATTAAATCTTTATCCAGGACCTTGAGAAGTATGCAAGTCAAAATGCTGTGCAAGAATGGAAAAAGCTCATGGTATCTCCTGTTCTATTCTGTCTCATTTGTAAAGAAAGAACAAGATGGCTTTGTAGATTCAAACGCCAAAATAAGATTTTAGAATGGCTTATAAGCAAAAGTACTTACTATTGATGTTGACCTCACTATGAGAAGTTGAAGTAAATTGGAACCTCTGAATTTAATGCTTGTTTTGCAATTTATCAGTGGCCATTATGATAAAATGGTACTCTTACGCTACATTTTATCTGTAATGAATGTGTTTGTTTGAATTTGAAGGGTGTGCGTCTTTTTCTGTTGGTTTGCTGCTATTCATCTTTTCTTAAATAATGTAAATTTGCAGGATGCAGTGCTTCCAATGTCCGCAGCTGCGATGGCTCTACCTCCCCTATCTGTTCGTGGTGATTTGGGTGTCCTTTCCACTGCTGCCGCTAGATATGCTCCTTCCTTGTTGAAATCTTTTATCCAAATGGGACCTCAGGGTGCTCTTGGTGCGACAAAGCTTCTTAGACCCTTCTCTGAAATCATTGACTCATTGGAACTAAAAGATCCTTTTATAAGGAATTGGGTGGACCTTCTTGCCTTTCTTCTTGCAGGGGTGAAATCTAATGGTATACTCTCAGCAGAGATGGTAACTATGACGTTTTTAAATATTGAAAATCTCCTAAGATTGGTCATTGTTATCCTTGGGATGTCCATATTCTCTTTCACGAACTTATTTGATACAAGTTCTGCTTGTGTAACTAGTTCCATGTGAATAGCCTGTTCCTGTTGTAACAGTATATGAAATGATTGGCCCTAGTCCTCTTTTTTTTTGAGAGTATTTTCTGGTAGTTATAAAGATTGTGATCAATTGATTTGCAAACTTTAAAACCTCAAAGCATGCACCGTGTTGCTCAGTGAATTAAATCTTTACCCACTTGATAAAGTTTGAGAAGTTAAGTATCTGTTATTGAATAGTTTAGGAGGATAGTCAATCATTTGGAGCTTTTATATTCTACCACATTATGCAGTGTTGTGAGTTGCTTTTGGGTGTTGTTTACCATCTTGCAGAAACTACAACTCTAGCAACTTCTTTAGTAAATAAACAATGGGGTGATGCTCAAATGGTTATGTTGAATCCTGATGTTAACAAGAGAGATTTTCTCCTTTCCATGCAGTTATTCCTGCTGTCCTTAACTGATTAATTTCTGAGTTCTTGCATGTAACCTCTAGTATTTGAAGTTTCTAGCTGGCTGGTTGTTTATCAACAAATTGCTTGGATGCCTGAAATATGTATCTTACTTTTTTTATACCTTATATCCACCCTTCTGAGGAGGTGACACCTTATATCTGCAATTTTCAGATATACATGTTTGCCGAGTGGTACAAACCTGGTTGCAGTCTTGACTACCCTCTTCATGGAAGTGGAGCTATTGTTGATGCCCTCATCAGGGGAATGCAAAAATTTGGTGGACGGATTTCTCTCAGGAGTCACGTGGAAAAGATTGTTGTTGAAAACGGTCGAGCCATTGGAGTCAAATTAAGAAGTGGTCAAGTGAGTGGACTTTTTAGGGAAACTTCAAGACTTAAAAATTGTTTTAACTGGATTTTATCATAAGATCAACTCAAATTAAAGAACTGCATCTGGGCTATTGCAGTTCGTGCGTGCCAAGAAAGCCGTCGTCAGCAATGCGTCTATGTGGGACACTTTAGGTTTGTTACCTGAGGACGTTATCCCGAAGTCGTATTCAGATAGGGTTAAAAGGACTCCCCAGTGCGAATCTTTCATGCATCTTCATCTTGGTTTTGATGCTGAGGTGAGCATTGCAATCATTCTAGGGACAGTTTTCTCAGTTCCACTTGGTCTGTCTGCTTTATAATTTCGCAGGATGCCGGATGTCTTTTTTACTTTTATACTTTCTCAAGCATTAAACAGCAAAGGGAAAAAGGTTTTGGCATACATGATGTAGCCTCCCTACACTTCATACTCTGTACGTAACCACATTGCAACATGTTGCACACTTTATCGAGTACTCTAATTCTGCATCCGCTTAGTTTTTTATCTTCCTGCTGATGAAGGCTATCTGGAATTTCTTGATGATGCATAAGTTTCCAATCCAAATCTCTCGAGGGCTTTACTTTATGAGTTTTTTTTGTCATTAGATTTGCTGTGCTTCTTCACTTTCACACACTGAAGCACAGCGGAATTAGTGTGCAAGCGTGCAGAGAGAGACAGAGAGACAGAGAGAGGCAATGTACTGGAGATATTTCTGGCAATAGCACTTCATGTTCCTTGCTATCTTAGGGTCTAATTAGTAATTATGAGTTTCTTGTCCTGCTTAGTGTTTTGCTTCTTTTTTTAGGGCTAGTTGCTTTATTTTGTCTTTGTTGTTTCAAAATTTGATTCGTCTGTGAAGCTCTTTAGAAAATTTGTTCCTTCTCAGGGTATACGTGAGGATTTAGGAATTCATCATATAGTTGTGAATGACTGGGAAAGAGGAGTCGATGCCGATCAGAATGTGGTTCTATTATCTGTACCAAGCGTACTTAGTCCAGATCTGGCGCCGCCAGGGAAACATGTTTTGCATGCATACACCCCTGGTACGGAACCATATGAACTCTGGGAAGGACTCGACCGCAGCAGCGCTGAGTACAAGAAACTGAAGCTTGAAAGATCAGAGGTATTTCTACATAGATCTGCTCCTCCACATCGAGGAGCTGGTAAAACTTTCAAGTCAAAGGCAGAAAGACCCTAATTTGTGCATTAATCCACCAGGTTATGTGGAGAGCTGTCGACGTGTACTCGGACCAGGATTCAACCGGGACAAATGCACGGTGAAGTTGATCGGAACTCCATTGACGCATCAAAGATTTCTTCGTAGAAACAGAGGAACATACGGTCCAGCTATTCAAGCAGGTAAGGACTCTTTCCCTGGACATTCAACCCCTATCCCTCAGCTTTTCTGTTGCGGCGATTCTACTTTTCCGGGCATCGGGGTCCCTGCTGTTGCAGCCAGCGGTGCTATTGTGGCCAATACATTAGTTTCCGTGAGTCAACACTCGGAGCTTCTCGATGCTATTGGGATTTAATTGCTCCTGTGAATTTCCTTCTCTTCTCCTCATAATTCCCGATAGATGTCGGTACCGTCCCGATCGTTAGATCTTATCTAGTCCTCCCTCGAGGTCTCTTAATATGTTCTGTAAATTTTTTGATTGAATGACTTGTATTTACGGAAAGAGATCAGATGGATATGTGCATTGTGAACTGTAACTACCAAAACATGTTTGTACACTATGGAATTCTATAACATGACTGTTGGATAAGTTTGGCGTGCACTAATTATGTTTATTATATGATGCACAAACTTCTTTGGACATCTTACAAATGTGAAGAAGACAAACGACCTCGGTCTTGTCCTTCATCATATGATAGATAACTATAATGTTCGTTTATTTCATCCAATCCACTTTCTAAAGTTTTGCATATTTTTTACTTCTAAATTTGGACCATTGAACTTTCGATTCAATTAATGCGAACTAGCTTATTCACGTGCCTTGAATTGAATAGGACATCCACCATAAGGGAAGGAGCATGGTTTTTAAGAGCCAATTAACCCGAAAATAATGAGATTGTCACAACTAAATAAAACAATTGACTAAAGCAAAAAAGGAAGAAAGGATTTGCTTGCAGCTCTCTCTCTCTCCTCAAAGGAAAAAAGGAAGAAACGATCATACTTGAGTGTGATTGCAAGTCTTTATGCTAGGTTTGACAGTTAGGCTAAATTTTAGGAGAGAATAAAATTTATCATATTCTATGTTTAGCGCTTGATTAAGATAAAATAAAATTGTAAATAAATGAGATATAAGCTGGATAATATTATTCCATAAAAGAGATAGAATAAAAGTGGATAAGATTTTTAATATCTGTACTAAGAAAGTTTTTTTTTTTTCAAATTAAAAGCTTCTAAAATTAACAAATTAAAAATTATAGTCAATATAAATAATATTTGAATCCTAATAGAAGAAATTCAAAATAACAAAAAAACATATTTATTTTTTTAAATTTTAATTTAATTTTATTTATATATTCGAATTTAATTCAATCTTATAATATAAAATTCAATATACAAATATATTTATATTTATTACGTATTTTACGTATTTTAGTATTTTAGGTATATTAGTACAGTTTTCTATCAAAAAAATTTTATTAGAGAATGAAGGAAGGGGAAGAAAGAAATAAAAAAATTAATTAAAAGAAGAGAGGAAAATAAAATATAAATAAAGTTGACAAGAATGTTTCGAGAGATTTTGATTGTCTTCATTTGTAAAATTTGTGATTAATTTATGTTGATATGACATTTTGATTAAACAATATATATGATATGATGTAAATATATCCAACTTTATTATTATAATCGCCAAATAGTTGATAGAATATAGCAAAATCCCTTAAATTTCATATGTTTTCCTATTTAATCCTATCATGTAAAATATCTAGACAATCAATCATAGCCTAAGTTCACGAAATTAATAGCTCAAGTAAGTGTAATTGGGAAGCACATGCTCTTTTCGTGGGAGCTCGCAAGACCATGGACCGGTTCAAGCAAATCTCCTTAACCCATTATACAAGAGAGTCCAATAGTGTGGCGGACCGGATATGTAAGGTATTATATCGATTAAAAACTCTACCTTCTAATTGGGTAGTCCATCGTCCTCAAGCCCTTTGGAATCTTCTTTGTTTTGATGTCCCGGTTGCGGGCTTTGGTGTTTGAGTACTTTTAGATATAAACAAATTTTATTTGAGCAAAAAAATAAAAATAAAACAATTGACCATTCACTCAATCCTGTTGACGTCAATTTTGGGAAGATTGTTGTATTGTCAAATTTACAATAAGGTGTGATTATACCTAGAGGTGTTAAATGGGTTTATGGACCCATTTATGTTTAAATGAGTCATTAATGGGTCAAGCATTATTTATTAAAACACCCATAAATGGGTTTTAAAAATAAAGAGAGTAAGATATATGAGTCTTAACTCTTAAATGGGTCAGCTCTACACCCATTTAAGACCCATTTATCAACCCATTAAGAATGAACTCATTTATTTTAACCCAAAACCTGACAATTTTTTTTTTTTTTCTCTTTAACTTTACAAAAATATATTTTTTTAAAAAACCGAAATTATAATTTCTTTTCTTTTCTTATTTTCTTTTTTCTTTCCTTTTTTTTTTTTCTTTCTTTCTTTCTTCTTCCTCCGGTCGCCGACACGGCGATGGTCGACGACCGGCTAGGCGAGCCCCGAGCTCGCGGCGTCGGGCGAGCTCGAGCTCGCCCTCGCTAAATCCGACGAGGCCGCCGACGCCCGGCAAGACTCGAACTCGCCGGCGTCGGGCGAGGCTCAAGCCTCGCCAGATCCGGCGAGGGGTGAGCTCGAGCTCGCCCGACGCCGGCGAGCCTCAAGCTCGCCGGGATCTAGCGAGGTATAAGCCTTGCCGACATCCGGCGAGGCTCGAGCCTGCCGATCGGGCGAGCCTTGAGCTCACTAGCGTCAAGCGAGCTCGAGCCTCGCCCGTGGCCAATCACCGTCGTGGCTGGCGGCCGGCCAAAGAAGAAGAAGAACTAAAAAAAAAAAAAGAAAAATTATATTTAAAAATAAAATAAAGATAATTAAAAATTCATTTTTTAAAAATAAAAAATAATTAAAATTCGATTTTTTTAAAATAATTATTTTAAAAATTATAAAATTGTCCATTAAATTTGTGTTGTATAAAACTATTTTAGCGTTACCATTTACAAAAAATAATATATATATATATAAATATATAAAAGAAATAAGCTAGGAAGTATTTTAGTAATATAATCTTAAAATATATATATATATATATATATAGGAATAAGTTTTTCTAAATTTGGTTAAATATGAAAATATTTTATTAATATGAGTTGGGTTGGGTATGGGTTGAAAAAATTATATTAAGCATAAATGGGTCATAAATGGGTTAATGGGTCAATTTGGGTCGGACCATTAATGACCCAACCCAAACCCGACCCGACCCGACCCACCCGTTTAACAGCTCTATACCCAATAGTTGTGACTCTCAACACCTTGCAGATAGATGAAACATCAAGGTATTTTCAGCATAAATTATCCGTTGAAATTATATCAAATGCATACAAACTGCTTATTAAGTCGGACACGAGTCAAAAGCTTGGACTTTATCTATTCATAGGATTTATAGAATTTCCTTTACGAACAATATGTTTTATAATCTTCAAATAACTGGATCTCTACACCCATGTCTGTGAATAGTAACAAAGATGAATTGTGATAATTTTCTTGAAGTTTCGGGGTATCTACTTGAATAATAAGCTGGTGAGTTTGTCTCTCGAAAATTACCATATGTCGTGGGCTTACTTTTTGAGTACTAAAAAGCTTTGGACAATTCATTCTTAAATCGAATATTTACAAAATATGCTTAGCATTTATTTTGCTAAGCCAAAAAAAAAAAAAAAAAAAAAGATTAGAGTATACTTGGCATTGCTCATCATTTTGTGTTTTTGGTCTAATGGCATTTTGGTCATTTGCATTTTGAAAAACATAGGCAAATTCTAAGCAGCACCGATGAATTGAAGAAAATTTGGAGAGAGAGAGAGAGAGAGAGAGAGAATATAAAGCAGCCAAATTTCAGAAGCAGCTCGAACTTTCCAACAGTCCCCGACATGGCCGGGCAGACCCAGATCGTTCTCGAGTTCTCCCATGTTTCGACACTTTTCTATATTAAACTCTTCGTCCTCCTCGCTGCTCACGCCAAACTCGACTCTGCAAATTCAACCCTCGCCAAAAAAGGAAATTGTCTTATTGAATTGCTACCCGTTTGTTCACTGAAAATTCAAAGGAGAGAAGAGAAAGAACAGAGAGAACTTCATTTTGGCTGTTCTGTCGAGGTTTCGGCCTTTTGGGTTGGCGTATTCAACCGCAGAGATGGCGTCCTGCGCGGCTCAAATCCACAGCCTGGGTCTAGCTCGAACTGGGTCGTCTTCAAGAACCCCCAAGAGAGCGGATCGCCGATCAAGTTCCCTGTTTTTCGGAGAGTCTCTGGATTCAAGAAAGCTCTCGTTCTTGAAGCTGACCGCCAAAAGTCCGAATAGGAGGAGGACGAGCAGTGTGGGACCGGTGAGAGTGGTGAGTGAGAAAGTGGTGGGCATCGATTTGGGGACGACGAACTCGGCGGTGGCGGCGATGGAGGGAGGGAAGCCCACCATTGTGACCAACGCCGAGGGGCAGAGGACCACACCCTCCGTGGTGGCGTACACGAGAAGTGGTGACCGGCTGGTCGGGCAGATAGCGAAGCGGCAGGCCGTGGTGAACCCGGAAAACACCTTCTTCTCGGTGAAGAGGTTCATCGGGAGGAAGATGTCCGAGGTGGACGAGGAGGCCAAGCAGGTTTCGTATAAGGTGGTAAGGGATGAGAATGGGAATGTCAAGTTCGAGTGCCCTGCTATTGGCAAGCAGTTCGCTGCTGAGGAGATTTCTGCTCAGGTATAGTCCATTGTAGTCTTTTTATTAGTTCTTTGTTTTTTTTTAGTAGCTGCAGATAGGAGGATATGTTGTTGATATGGCTGTTAATAATTAGTGTCCTGCCATCATATTTGTTTCGGTGACTTGTATCATTTCATGTCATTAACGAAATGTTTTGGCGTGTGGTTTTATTAGAAACGAGTGAAGGCGTGTCAATTCATGGTAGGTTCGGGTTTGTTGAGTTGTTTCTCAATAAATTTGTGTCGTTTCAATACCCAAGCCGTTGGTTAGTCATGGCGGGCTGATAGAACTCCTCTGTGATATAAGATTTGTGTGGAGAAAGATTGAGGGCTTGTGGTTTTGTTTCTGCCGTGGATGGTAATTCAGTTTGCAATTGGAGGACAGCTGAAGACTATGGAAACAGGACAGTTGCATTTACTGTGAGGCCAAACTCAAAGCTTGTGTGTTCTTCTCGATTGTGGTCAGGTCATGGGATACTGATTTTGATTGCCAGTTCATGGAATAAATTCTCAGTTAAAACAGAGTTTAGAACATATAAAATTAGGTCAGTTGGAGCTGTGTGCTTAGCTCGTGTGGGTCTCTTTTTTTGTGGATTGGACTGCAGGACAAATTGCATGGTGGTCAGCTTGTCCAGCTCGTTAAAGGGAGAGTCGTTCACTTAAGAGTACAGGGTAGATTAATGAGTTCCGGGATGCCAAATTGTTCTTTGTTTTGTTGATGATCTTGTGTGATCTTAGCTGCTAAGTATAATGTATTGTGAAGGTCATAAGCATGAGCTATGCACCCAATCTTCAAAGTTTGAATGTTTCATTCTTCATGATCTATGTTTAATGTGTTGCCGTGATTTGATTGTGGAGATACTGGAAACTGGTTTCTTTTTCAGTTAATGTGCTGATTGATAGTTGGCTTGAGTATATGGTCTAGACACTGAATTGTAACATCATAACACATCGGATGTAGGTGCTGAGAAAACTTGTGGATGATGCTTCAAAGTTTCTGAATGACAAAGTAACTAAAGCAGTGGTCACTGTTCCTGCTTACTTCAATGACTCGCAAAGGACCGCAACAAAGGATGCTGGACGTATTGCTGGCTTACAAGTGCTTCGCATTATTAATGAACCTACTGCTGCATCGCTGGCGTATGGGTTTGAAAAGAAAAACAATGAGACCATTCTGGTGTTCGACCTTGGCGGTGGAACTTTTGATGTCTCAGGTACACTAATAGTGATAGAACATCACAAATGTCTTTATTCATTCCAACAACTGGGTGGCACTGCTTTGATTGTCGTTTGCTGTCATTTGCGTGTGTGATTTCATATGGACTTTATGATTCTACTTGCTATGTAGTTCTTGAAGTTGGAGATGGAGTCTTTGAAGTGCTTTCAACATCTGGAGACACACATTTGGGTGGCGATGACTTTGACAAGGTATGGATGAGCTTTCTTGCTCTCTTTTGACTGTCACTGGTCCCCCTTACACAACTTCCTTTTCGTAAATCATATTAGTTCTGAATGTGTGCTTTAATTATGCAGAGAATTGTGGATTGGATAGCAGCAGACTTCAAGAGGGATGAAGGTATAGATCTTCTGAAGGACAAGCAAGCCCTTCAAAGGTTGACCGAGGCTGCTGAGAAAGCTAAGATTGAATTGTCATCTTTAACCCAGACGAACATCAGGTATTACCATGACCAGGAGCGATGCATATGCACCCCCGATACTCTCTCATTCTTGTCACTGATGACAATCTCTATTTGGCCAGCTTGCCGTTTATTACTGCCACTGCAGATGGACCAAAGCACATTGAAAAGACACTGACAAGGGTCAAATTTGAGGAGTTGTGTTCGAACTTACTTGACAGGTAGACGATTTGTCTTGTAAGTGGAAAGCTTTGCCTTGTTGTAAATGCGTTAATTGATACTGTTTCTGTATATGGGTTTGCAGCCCTGTGATGCCCAATAGTAATCTTTTCTTTTACCTATAAAAAATAAGGTATCTGAGAGGAAGAACTGCATCTGTGGGTTTGTTCTCATGCATCCTGATGCTTCATGGCTTCTATAGTTTTCGTATATAGTTAGGTAATTTTGATTGCAATAAATGCTTGTTATGTCGTCAGTTTGTTGATAGTACTTATGTTTCTTGTGCAGGCTTAAAACACCAGTTGAAACCGCTTTAAGAGATGCTAAACTCACCGTCAAAGATCTGGATGAGGTCATCCTTGTCGGAGGTTCGACACGTATCCCAGCCGTTCAGGAGCTTGTACGGAAGATGACTGGTAAGGAACCCAATGTCACTGTCAACCCTGATGAGGTTGTTGCACTTGGAGCTGCCGTTCAGGTTTGTAAAATATCTTCAAAGAGTTCTCTGTATATTCAATGATTAATGTTAGTTCTGTACTTACTTTGAACTGAAACTCGTCATGTACTTCTTTAATCTCAGGCAGGTGTTTTGGCTGGAGATGTTAGCGACATTGTTCTTTTAGATGTAACACCGCTATCTCTTGGTTTGGAGACACTGGGTGGTGTCATGACCAAGATCATTCCAAGGAACACGACTCTTCCGACTTCTAAATCAGAAGTTTTCTCTACTGCAGCTGATGGTCAAACTAGTGTTGAGATTAATGTCCTCCAAGGAGAGAGAGAGTTTGTTAGGGATAATAAATCTCTCGGCAGCTTCCGCCTAGATGGTATCCCACCGGCTCCTCGAGGTGTCCCTCAAATTGAGGTCAAGTTTGATATCGATGCCAACGGAATCCTCTCTGTTACTGCTGTGGATAAAGGAACTGGAAAGAAGCAAGACATTACTATTACTGGTGCCAGCACTTTGCCTAGTGATGAGGTACAGTCATTTTCATAAATCAACAAATGAAATCAGAATGAAGTTGTGTTGTCTTATTCCATGTTGTCTAGTTTGATTTTACTGATGAAGTGGATGCTGGTTAATCGTTGCAGGTAGAAAGGATGGTGAAGGAAGCGGAAAAGTTTGCGAAGGAGGACAAAGAGAAGAGGGATGCCATAGACACAAAGAATCAGGCAGACTCAGTGGTGTACCAGACCGAAAAGCAGCTCAAGGAGCTGGGCGATAAGGTCCCTGGCCCTGTGAAAGAGAAGGTCGAGGCCAAATTGAAGGAGCTCAAGGATGCAATGTCAGGTGGTTCAACCCAAGCCATCAAGGATGCGATGGCTGCGCTTAACCAGGAGGTGATGCAGCTTGGTCAGTCCCTGTATAGCCAACCTGGTGCTGCTGATGAAGGTCCAGCACCAGGCGCCGAAGCCAGGTCTTCGGACTCCTCCAGCGGAACAGGCCAGGATGGAGATGTCATTGATGCAGATTTCACTGACAGCAAGTGAAAGAACAGAGGCTGGGTGTCCTGTGGTTTCTTGAGCTCGTTCCTGAACTTGAGATGATCATCGCTGGTCGAAATTCTAATGTTAAACCTTTAGGTGGGAGAATGAGTATATATATGTACAGGAAGTGAGAAGACGGAAGTTTTCTTTTGTTGTGGTTTTCTCCGGACTAAAGGGTCAGTCTAATATAAGGGAAATCTTTCAGGCAGGTGAGATGGTGGAGATTTTGTGCTCATGGAAACGTAGTGCAGATCCAGCTTCTGGTTCAGTCGCTCCGCGCATGTGTTTTTATGTTTTTATATTTTCAGATTATATTACATAATAGATCTCTGTAAGAGCAAGGTAGGATATTGTCAAAATGATTTGTCTAAATTAATGGGTTATCAACTTCAAAGAGTGGATTCATTATAATTCATTTTTTAATTACTGAAAATAAATTTTAATAAATACGAAATTTTCCCCAGTTTTTACACTATCTGCATTATATAACAAATCTATGGATTAAGAACCTGAGAAATTGTTAAGGTTTCAGACCTTAGAGAGATGTTGCCCCTCTGGAGAAACGAGAGTTGAATTACTTTGTCAACGTTACCTCTTTTGCTTAGTTGTAATTATAATTCTTTCTTTTGCTTAGTTGTAATTATGATTCTTAGGTAAGCAGAGTCTTTTCTTTGATGTGGTGGTATAATTTTTAGTATATGGTACGAAGTTTATAATATTGGTGTGATTCTAGGTGAACCGGCCTCCTGGAGGTGTTATCACCATAATGAGGGCTATTGATGTGAATTTCATTCTCACCAATTGCTATTAGTCGCTAAAACTATGGTTTTATTATGGGTAAATAAGTATTATTCAATACTTTAATAACCTTTCTCATTGTCCAATTTGAAAGTTGAGTTGTCAAGTGGATGCAATCCTTAAGACCATTAAAAATCCCAAAAGAAGCAAAGTTGGGTATTTTAACATTATACATAGCTTGCTTTTGTGGAATTATAGTCTAACTAATTTTGCGCTTTGATGACTCATGCCTTGCTGGCAAGTGAATTCATTTTTTGTTGGTCTCTTTTTTATAAGTCTTTGGTTGATATTATTCTTTTCAATTAATGACCAAATCTCCGCTATGCCTTTTTTTTTTTTTTTTTTTTTTTTTTTTTTGTCGATCCTACTTTACTCCTATTCTAATTCTTACTCTTAGACTTTTGGTGGGAGTTGAAACCCACTCCTGAAACTAATTCGTCCCCACCCAACCCTCTTTGAGAAGATGGGGATTTGAACCCTCACCTCCCCTTCCATGTTGGAAGGGTGGCCATTGGGGTAAACCCCAGTAGTTCGCTATGCCCTTCAATCACCCTAATTGATGGGTAGGATGCACAACCATTAATTAGTGTAACACTGATTCATAACTAAATTTTTTTCTTTATAAATATTTATGTGCTTCAACCCTACATGTCCAAAGGGTTCTGGTTTAGAATGGAGTAGGTTTCTTCGAGTACTACTTAATTTTGATCATTGATTTGTTTTGTAGAAAATGAATAATTTAGAAAATATGTTCTTAAAAATGATTGCTTGTTTTTAAAGTAATTAGTCAATTGAAAGTATTTTTATTATTAACAACACTTTATATCTAAATATTTTCATGGATAATGAGAATGTTATCTTTGTAGGCGATATAAGAGATGAATTTTAGAAGCAATTTTTTTTTTTTCAAAATTTTTATTTTATGCGAAATGAAACCCACCCTAAAGTTGTATTTATCCGTCCTGCACGCACAAGATAACTACCGAAACATGTAGATCCATAGAAGGTATCATTTTTTTCTTTGTTTTACGCATTTTAGGTCTGCTGTAATACACAATGATTTGTGTGTTTTCTCATTATATTTTTCTATTTATCATTTATGAGTATTAAGTTTGAAATTATTAAAAAGCCAGTTGACTTATCCTATACATCTATTGATTAAGAGTCCATTTTTTTTTTTTTTTTTTCCTTATCTACAGATATCCTTATAATTTCAGTGAAGCAATGCATTGAAATGCATTCACTATTTAATCGTAAATCCAGATCATTTTGACTTGACAATTTCTAAGAACCGTCATCATTCGTATTACATATTAGTTAGTTAGTTTTTTTTTTTTTGGGTCATTAATTGGTTAGGGGCCTGTTTGGTAATCATCCTAACAGTGTCGATTTTGATTTTTGTTCCCGAGAATCGGTTTGGGACGAGAATGGCGTTTGATAAAATTTTTGTTCTCGGGAAAAAATTTGTTCCCAGAATTAGTTTGGGACGAGAATCAAGAATAAAAAAAAGTTAATTCTTGTTCCATTAGGGAACAAAATTGAGAATCAAAACTCTTTTCTTCTCTTTTCTTCTTATTCATCGATCGCTATCCCGCGATCGCCATCCGCCGCCGCCCGCTACTGCCCGCCGGTCTATCACCACCCGCCGCCGTTCGACGCCGCCGGTCACTAGCGACCGGTCCGGCGAGCTCACTGGAGGCAAGCCTAGCCACTGGCGAGGCTTGCCCAACCTCGTCGGTGGCCAAGCGGGCCTCGCCTAGCTGTCGGTGAGGCTGAGCCAACGAGGGCTGGCAACTTGCCTGAAGAAGAATTAGAATAGGAGAAAAAAAAAAAAAAAAAGGAAAAAAGGAAAAAGGGAAAAAAAGAAAAGAAAAAAAAAGAAAAAAAGGAATAAAATAAAATAAAATAAAATAAAGAAAAAAAGGAAAAAAATTATAAAAATTATTTAAAAATTAAAATAAATTGATTTGGAACAGTAATCAATGAATACGGTACCAAACACAATTTTATTCCAGAATCAGAAATTTTGTACAGTTACCAAACACGTTTTTTTACTCATAATCAATTCCCGAGAACAGAATAAAAAATAATCATTTTTATCAGAATTTGTTTAGGGAACGTAATCGTTACTAAACGCGCCCTAGGTTGCCTATCATGCTATATATTACTACTTCGCTGAAGCCATGAATGATGCACATTATGATGATAAGAGATACAATATTGTATTTCGGAATTGCTAATAATATCATAATTTTTGCTTTAGTAATCTTTTATTTGACTAATTACTTTGATAATGTCATGATCAATACCGATATCCTTCTTTCCACGGCAACTAGCGGAGTTTTTACCTAGTATAATCATACCAAATTATTGTTCTAGCCCTTGAGGTCAAGTACCTGTTTCCCATCTAGTGACTGCACATATACTAGTTTTAGGGCGCCCCACATTAGAGAGTGATGTCTATGATTTTAGTGTAGTTCTTTTGGAAATTCTGATTGGCATGAGAGCCATAGACAAAAGTTGGCCTACTGGTCAACATAACCTTGTTGAATACGTTTGGCCAAATCTAGGAAGGAAAAGAAATTTGTACAAATTGATGGATGCAAGGCTCGAAAGGGTTCTTAAAAGGAGGAGTCTAGATTGCTTTTAAGTTGGTCGCTCGCTGTCTTAGCGAGATCCAAAAGCTCGTCCCCGGATGAGAGAGGTTGTTAAAGTTCGTCAAATATTCAGAAAGGGGGAGAACAATGGTAGTGAAATGTCATCTAAATATAACCATGATTCAAGTATCGTAAATCTTTCAATTCCAGAAGGAACCAATGTAGGCCAGTGCAACCACACCACCAATCTCTGGAAGCCAATGGTAAACCAAAGCAATATGTCCAGAGTAGCTTTCCTTCAATCCCATTTGTCCCATTTGTTTCCTTTGCTTATCTTTCTTCATTGGTGCCGGAGTCTTATCTTTCATTTGAACATTCGCTCCTGATTACTACAATGTTGATGGATTAAAATATAATGTGAGTTATGTAGTGTGCGTAGAGTTATCCTTTGACAAGTGGCCAGGTGGATGGTGGTGGCGGCGGCGGATTTTCTAAGGCCATTCTGACCACCCTTGTAGGAAAAAAAAAGGGAGAAAAAGAAAGAGTTGAAAGAGGACATTAGCCTTTGATGGCTCTATGACCATGTTGAGACATAAATTATTGCATATATCCATTAAGCTTGGGTGGATATTTATATATCCAAGTGTACTTTCTAGAAGATTTACTTGTAGGAAAATAAATACATAAAATAGAAAACTTTCAAACTTTTAAAGATAAGATTTTAAAACTTCCAAATTTGATAGCGCTATATTTGGTTGATAAAACCTATAATGGCGATGACTAATGAAAAGTATTTTTAAGCTTCTGCTCCCTTTCCCTGTGTTACCTTTCCTCTTTAGCCTTTTGATAATATGGATCACCCGATGGAGGAAATATCATGCGCTTTGCTTACGTAGTTTTTCTTGCTAAATTTCTTATGCATGAGCATTTCATGTTTTGCGTGCCTTTGATGTATGCTGTCATTCTTAATAATCATCTTGTTGTAATTCTGTTTCTTAGGTAAGCAGGGCTTTTCGTTCATTTGAAGTTTTGAACTACTAGTTCGTCTTCTTCTCTATTAGGTATCAGCCACAATATTATTGGAAATCTTTTGGGCCAACATTTAATGTTGAAACCAGTTATGAATATTCTTCATTCGAGACTGGCCATTTAATGTAGGCAATTGGCCCGCCCAAAACATATAGTATGGGCCGAGCCCATGGGCCTCCCAACCCAAGCACAAGCTAAGTGGGCCTGTGATAACTCCTAGGACAGGGATTGGAATGTTGGTGCCGTGGCGCATCCATTCCTTCGTTTAATTTTTTCCATTTTTCAGAAATTTTCTTTTCCTTTCTTTTCTATTTTTTAGTTTAGTTTGCTCATAAATAAATATGAAGCGTACTCTATTGTGAAAGTTGTTTTTTTTTCCTCCTCTTTTTCTTTTTATTTCAATCTAATAAGAGATATTCTTGCTTTTCTCATGTAAGAGTACCTTTTCTTTTTGAAATTTGTAATCAATTTATTCATGTGGACAAATTTCAATTAAAGGCTCGAAATGTCCTAATTTTCTTAAATAATGGCATGAAATGACTTAAAGTGCCCATATGAATCTCAAAGAATAGCATGAAGTGATGTTAGTTTCAAATAAAGATCTAGTCTCACTAATTGTCAATTTTTTTTGGCTAATTAGGGATATTTTAGTCCAAATACAGTTTAATTTAAATTAAATTAGATTATACATTAAAACATTTTTTAAAAAAGAGATAGAAAACACAAGTGGGAGGGTGCTCCCTTTTTGCCTGTGGTCGCCACCCCATTACCAATGGGGCAATGATAAAGGCTAGTGAGGTCATCGCACCTAAGGGAGGACGAGTGACCCTGGTCGACTAGAGACGAGGGCCAATAGGTAGGAGAGGGCGGCGACCCTCTCCCAATTTGGATGAGGGCCTGTTGGCCTCATTAGGAGCCGGAGAGGGCGGTGACCTTCTCCCAGATCTGGAGGAGGGTCACTTGCTTTTGCCCCATTTAGGCGATGATCACTAGCTATTGCATAGGCCTGGTGACCCTCATCCAGTTGCCTCTCACCTCTAAGGCTAGTAATGTTTCTGTTTCTCCCATTTCGTTCTTTTGTTAGAACAAAAAAAAGAATAGAAACCTATTTGGTAATGCCAAGTTATTTTTCTATTCCGGGGAATAGAAAGTTAGCTCAGGAATAGATTTGGAGCAGAAACGAGAAACAAAAAAAAATTGCTTCTGTTCCCGGAAACAATTTCTAGAAATAAGTCATTTTTCTTTTTCTTTTATTATTCTCTCTTGCCGTGGCCAGATTCAACCGCCTGGAGCCACCACTGATCGCCGGCGGCGGCGGTCAGTGGTGGCCGGCGGGTGGTCGGTGACGGGCGGCGGCCGGCGGCCGACAGCGACGGTTGGCGGTCGGCAATCCATGAGCAAGAATAAAAAATGAATAAATACAAAAAAAAAAAAAAACTGTTACGTTACCAAACGCATTTCTATTCTTTTTCTATTCCAAGAGTAGAAATTTTGTGTAGTTACTAAACGCGTTCTTTTACTCAGAAATTGTTCCTCGGAATAGAAATAGAAAATAACTATTTATGAAAAAAAAAAAAAAAAAAAACTCTTCCCCAGCCAAGAAACGTTGTCATGCGCACCCTAATTGGCTAGGGTCACTAGTGCCAGCCCTCCTATAGGCATCAATGACCCTGCCGACCTCATCGCCACCTCACCTATGATGGGATGATGACCACGGGCGGGAGGGTGCACCCTCTTCCCCGTGTGTGTGTGTGTGTTTTTTTTTTCCTATAGTTTTTGTAGGTTTTTGGAAAAAAGGAAAAAGAAGAAGAAGAAAACTTAAAATATTTAAAAAGACAAAATTGCCCTTCACATTTGGTGAGTTCATGCCCTTCTTTGAAAATTGGTATATGTATTTTATGTACTTATTTGAAATAATGTCCACTTCAAGCCATTTTTTCGAGAAAATAAGAGCATTTTGGGCATTTATTTGAAATAATATCTACTTAAGGCCCTTTTTTGAAATAATGTTCACTTTATACCCTTATTTGAGAAAATGTGGGCACTTTAGGCCTTTATTTGGAATTTTCCTTATTAATGTAGATGAGTTTATCTTTTTCCCTTATTAATAGTCTTTTAAAAAATTTGGAATTGAATCCAACTATATGTAAATTATATTATTTATTCTAAATCTATTAATTGCCTTGAGGCAAAAATTGACAATGCTTTGAAATTGTAATCAAACACATAATATAAGAGGAAAATTTTAATATCAGTGAAAATTCAGCGGACATTCTTTGACTAAGAAAAAATAATGAAAGTAAAATGATTTTCGGATTTAATTGTGTTACAAAATAAAATCATTCTTGTGCTGCAACATCGCCCGATTTCTTTTCTACTAAACACAAAAACTAATAGATTTTTTGTAACAACTATCGTTTGTACCGGCCCTTGCTCTACCAAACATGTGTGCCGCTTGTCTAGCCATTTCATTAATGACCTATTTATATTCCAAACAGTTACACATAAAGACCTTCTATCGTGGTATGTGTTGTTCACAAGATTACCAAAATTGCAAGCAATAAGCAAATACTAAAAGCAAACTTAGGACTTCAGTAAGCCATTCAGAAAAATGAATTTCCAAGGGCATATGAAGTTTCCAGCAAGCACATAGGTTTGGTGGAAAGTTATTGAGACAATGGAGATGGAAAAGAATAAAAAACTACTAGTCACTATGACTGAAGAAGCAAATAAAAATAGCAATATTATAATTAAGATACCAAAATGAAATAATTACAAGAGAGGCAAAGAAACATAATAAAAGTTTAAGAACAGTTGAAGACACGTGACTAATGACATGATGAATTGGCAAGTTCTCTCTCCATTCATGAATCACCTTGCTATTGTCTTGCGCAAAACTCCAATATTTTTTATCATAAAAAGTAATGGAAAGGGCAAATAAAACTGTGGATGCCTCGGGCGTTGCTATAGGAGGTCCACACCCATTACAAAATGAGTAATGCTCATTTTGAGCAAGCTTG
This sequence comes from Eucalyptus marginata, assembly GCA_014182565.1. Classification (NCBI taxonomy): domain Eukaryota; kingdom Viridiplantae; phylum Streptophyta; class Magnoliopsida; order Myrtales; family Myrtaceae; genus Eucalyptus; species Eucalyptus marginata. The sequence continues at coordinate 3,957,530 of CM024591.1, read as the reverse complement.
TCACCATCTCTTTAGCACGGTGCTAGTGGGAGTAGAACCAGGATTATCTTATGCCATGTCATGTCATTGCCCAACCTACATCACGAACAAACAGAGGCTTCTTTGTAGCCAAGGAGCGACCGGCCCCAGAAACGAAAGTGTAATTAGTTTGCTAATTTCCAGCGCGAAATTATCATTTAATTCCTGTAAATGTCCTCAAGCCACCATCTACCGCAATTGTTGATTGATACCGCTCGAACCGATAAATAAGATAGGAAACATCTACAAAATTGCAATGGGGAGCATCAACGTGAAAAGGTCCAAAATTTTTGCTGATACATAATTGAAAAATCTATAAAGCATTGAGCACCTCCTGGGTGACTGATCACAATCACAAATTCAAAGCCTTTAATTGGCTATAGCAAAAGCACATAGTTCAGTCACCAACATATTCTAACTAACATTATGCAAAAATAGTTGAAAGAATCATTTTTCCAACTGAGAAAGAGCAAACCCAATAGATAAATTTAACCATTAACACTAACACTTCAACTGTGAATTGTAAGTTTCAACATGAATTTACATTGTTCTAGAGTTTACCAAAGATTTAAGATTGGACTGTTGATAAATGATGGAATTTGATACTTCGTCATCAGCAGACGCGACTGAGCAATGGAAGATGTAGAGAGAGAGAGAGAGAGAGAGGGATAGAGTACTCGAAGAATTGGATTTGGTCTAGATTCAATTCAACGACTAAGCGTGATCCTCACACTTTGAGAAACTTCAAAGAGCATTGTGTTAATTCTATGATAACTTCTGACAATAAATAAATAAATAAATAAATAAATTATGATAACATATATGGAGAAAGGAAAAAAAAATTATATATTTTCCTTAATAATTTAGACCAAAAAAAAAAAAAAAAACATATCCTTAATAATGACTTCTACTTTTTTGTCTTTCTAGTTTTTCTTTTGAATAATACTATATGTGAAATGATTTTTACTTAACGTGAGCTTCCCGATGTTTTTAAAAATATAGCCACAAAGATGCACACTTGTTGCATTTATCCAAGAAAAAGACCTTTAATTCATTTCCTGCGAGAAATAAACAGAGCATTGAAACATGTATCTATACTATAGTATAACATAAACAAGGTCCATTAGTTTTTTTATGGATGACAATCACTTTCTTTTCCAAAATATCCTCAGTTAGTTGCTTTACAAATGTTTTGTCTAGGGCAAATGCGTGAATTAATAATATTATCTTATATCTCACTTTTTCCAATTTTAAAGTTTGAATCTTACCAAAATAAAAGAAAACTTTCAGTCTTAATATATCATCTCTATCCATACACGTAATTGCGATTTCGTCATAAATAGTGTCAGTGATTTGTTTCTATTGAATAATAATTCGAATAATTTCTATTAAAATGATTTTGTAAAATTCTTAAAATATCATTTCGTTACAAACATGCAATATCTCTACATTTTACTGGTAAATATAAGGGAAAATACCTCTTTGTCTCACTTTTAGATTTCTTAAGTTTACCTTCTTTTCTTTTTCTGATGTCCACTCATTTCATAAAAGACCACCCATTTTCTTTTCCTCTTCTCATGGTTAGATTTTCTGAGCTGCCCTTATTTTCTTATATTTACTTCATACATAGCTGCCCATTATCTTTCTATACATGATCGAAATACGCATGTCTTAACCCTCATACATTATATATTGTAATATTTCTACAATTGATTATTGAGGAACACCCACAGGCATATATCTTTTGAAAAATGTTTCACGTGCAAAGTGCGTTAGCCGTTCCAAAGGATGGCGAGCTCGCTATATGACTAACTGAGCAATCTCATGCTTTTGAAAGGCAAACAATTTAAATTAACATTTTAGGTGACTTACATTATTTTAAATCTGATTCGCATAAAATTTAAGGCAACATGAAAATCTATTATGATGTAGTAAAAGTCTAAGCAGAGAGAATATCTACTCTTATATTCGTCTTGTCAGAATTTGAAAACCAATATTCAAATCTCTTAAATTATTATGATGTTGTGAAAAGGGGACAAAATTTTGAGGGATTGCAAAAGAAGTATCACAGGTTAAAAATCTTCCAGGGAGATATCAAGCGGAGATATTCATGTTTTGAATGCTAGATATTCATGTTTTGAATGCTATATTCACCTTCTGAATATAAAAGTTATATTAAAATAATCAAATAAGTGACACCATATCATGACAAAAACTTTGTTAGTTAAGTGGTTATGTTGGTATTTCTTCATGTTGAAAATGTTCAATTCTTCATTCATGCAAACATACTTTTTGTCGAAGAGGCTTGGAAACCATTTTGGTTTCACGAAATTTAGAACTGAATCACCTCTCTCTAGAATAGGCCTTGAAATGGTCGGTGCAAACCAATTCAATTTGTCTTTTGGGTTGAATCGGATCCAATGCACACCTCTGCAGAAGTTTTGAACTTTATTATTTGCAAAAATTTTCAAGGTCTACTTTTAGTGGACAAAGTTCTTGCTAGACATAATTTTCAATTTGTTTATAAATTTTGACAAGTAAAATATAGTCGATAAATTGGGCACACAATTTAAACAACAGAAATGGAACAAAAAAAGTAGATAGATTGATAGATATATAAACAAAAGAGCAAACCAACAAATATAAAAACTAAACAAGCATTAAATAAAGAAGAAAGGAGGTTTAATTCGGTGTCGATCAAATTTTCAAAGTCAACGAGAAGAGCCTGGTCAAAGAACAGAGGCCCATCGTAAATGCTCATGAAACATGATCGCTCAATAGATAGAGGCCAGCTGGTCAAAGAAAAGAGGCCCATCGTAAAAAATAAAAATGCCCACAAATATAATGGTCTCTCTCTCTCCCTCCCTCATTTTCTGTTGACTGAAGAAGAGGAGTGGTGTGAGCAGTGACGCGCGCAAGGAACGGCATGAATGTTGTACTATCTGATTCGATCATCAACAGCGCACTGATCAGTTTCATTAGCTATGTAATCTTCTATAAGTTATTTATTATGCTCATTTTAACAAAAACTAAGTTGATGCCGCTTCAATCACATTCGAATCTCTCCATCTGATTTAGAACATTACTCGGGAATTTCATTTGAGTCAATCTAATAATCTCAGTTTGCAATAGTTAAAATTTATCATTACCATAAATTGTTCCACGATATGCCTATAAAAAAAATGTGTAAAGGAGTTCTGAGAATTGTTAAATCGGAAAACTTTTGTCGTGATTTACATGATATAAATTAATTCATTAGCTGTCAAACACAATTTTAATGCATAAAAACTCATCAATAATCTCTCTCTCTCTCTCTCTTCCTTCCTCCCTCCCTCCCTCCCTCCCTAGGTGATGGTGTCGAATCCATGGCCTGAGTGTTAATCGCTTTACTCATTCACATCGATTTTGTCTATCGCGTTGCTCTTATTTGTGTGTTGCTATGTCTCTCGTTCTCCACGTCTGTAGAAATCGTAGTTGGTGTACATTGGTGGTTGACGATGACCGCTGAATGTGGCAGTTGACGATGGAGGTCTGGTGATGAGTATATATGCACATATCAATATAACAATTGACCTGACATACTTTTTCTATAATATGATGTTAAGTTTCTTATCAATCTTTTTATACCTAGCATTACTTTTGGACTTAATAGTTCCGAATAATTATGAAAAGTAGGAAATATAGGCATGAAAATTTTTATGTTCATTAGAGCAAAGGTGAGGGTGGATAAGTGAAGAATGAATGCCTCATCCACCACTTGTTTTCTCAGTGAAAAATTTGTCTAGTTTCTTGAGAAAATCATGAATCCCATATGGGGAGTGAGATTCTTCAAAAATATATATATACATGTGTGTGTATTTATATGTGTATGTATATGTGTATATACATACACACACATATACATACACATACATACATACATATACATATTGTCGCGACCTCTTTTTTTTGGCGCTCGATCGGGGCGGGCGCCTCGCGGAGGCTAATGGCTCGGCTCGAGAATTAAGCCCGGACTCTCCCAAGTCCACCAATTCACGACTTTAATAGTTTGAGTTTTTAACCCGTAAGTTAATTTTTAAAACGGAGTCGCCACTAATCAATTTGGGGTGGGTTGATTAGAAACCCATGCGAAATATTGGGAGAAATATTCGCTCCCGCGCAACAGAGAAATTAGGATCGGGGACTTGATTACACTAGTTAATCACTAATGCCCTTTCGGTACCTAACATTGTTTAAACCCTAAGGTTTTTTTGATGTTTTAGGGATTTTCCACGCATTTTCGGAAAAAAATATTTTTGAACCTTTTTCTAATTTTTGGACATAAAAGGGATTTTTTTGGAAAATAAAAGTCTTTTTGGCTTTTTCTGAATTTTTGGCCTTTTTTGGATTTTTGGTTTTTTTGGAAAATATGAAATATTTTTTATTTTTGATTTTTTTAAATTTTTTTTCGGAAAATAAAATATTTTTTAATATTTTTTGGAAAATAAAGTATTTTTATGATTTTTCTGGAAAATAAATATTTTTTAATATTTTTCAATATTTTCTGGTTTTTTTGGAAATTAAAATATTTTTTAATATTTTTCGAAAATAAATTATATTTTTTTGATTTTGATTTTTTTTTTTTCGGAAAATAAATTATTTATTTAATTAAAATATTATAAAAAAGCCGACCGCAATGCGGGCCCGACTCGGATTTTTTGGACTCTTTTTTTTTTTTTTTTTTGCTTTACGAAATGGCGCCGTTTTGGGGGAACCGGCGAAACCCTAGAGGAACCGGGTCATTCGCCCGACCCGACGACCCGGGTTCCTAGCGGAACCCTACCCGACTCGCCGACCCGGATTCCCGACGCCTCCGTGATTTGCGGAATCCCTACCCGGTTCCCTATCCGGGTCCGACCCGACGACTCGAAATCGCGACCCGGAAAATCGGGAACCCGAGGGTTTCCGAATTGGGGGCGCCAAAGAGGTGCAGCAGCGATGATGGTGAAGACGGCGGCGATGACTGGACTTACGGAGAGGGAGATGGCGAGGGCAACGGCGACGGCATGATACCTGCTCGGCGATGGCGCGGCAAAGGTGAAGACGGCGACGACGGCGAGACCCCACGCGAATCCCCTCCCCTCCTGCGTCTCTCTCTCTCTCTCTCTCTCTCTCTCGTACTCCGGCGAAGCCTAGATTCAAAGCCGCGAGCCCTCGGCCCCCCTGAAGTCTCTCAGTGGGGTATCCAAGGGTTGCGACCTCGATCCCTCTCCCTTTCTCCTTCCTCCCTGTCCCCTCGACGATGGAAATGGAGGCCTATTTATAGGCCGAGGGGCGACCGGTTGACGGAGCTTGACCGGGGGCTGCCACGCCCCTCGCCGGCCGAACCGGCGTCCCATCCGACGCCAACCACCCCCCTGCTTCACGTCCCGTTGCCGCCTGCTCCTCCCTGCTCCACGTGCGCCATCGTTGCCCGTCCACCCATCCAGCGCCGCGCTCTCTGCGCATGTGCTGCAGAGGCAGATGGAGGAAGAAGATGACCCAAAGGGGGCCGGGCTGGAGGAGAATGGGTCGCAAGGGCCCATGCGAAGGAGGGATGGGTTGCTTTTGCTTTATTTTTGCTTTTGTTTTGTTTTCTGCTCTTTTTTTTTTTTTTTTTGTTTATTTAATATATGAAAAAGATGAAATAAAATAAAATAAAATAAACTAAAATAAAGTAAAACCTAATTAATTAAAATGAAAATTTAGGCGTCAACAGTTGCCCCTCTTTGAAGGTGAGCTCGCAGAGGTTGCATTCAAAGACAAACTGATGCCTAAATTTTATCCATGCATGCGTAGCAGATTATATTTTATTTGGGACCTATTATTCTATGCAGAAAAAGAGCAATATAGCTTTACATACACTAAGACAGACAAGAAGATACCTGGAATCACTTACTGAGAGTGAGTGAGATAGGGTGTGAACCCCGAGTTTTGGCAAGTATCAAGGTATCATCTTACCTGGTGATACGAGAAGGTTGCTTCTCTAGGACTCGAACTATTCTTCGGTCGCCTGTTAGAGCAATCAGTAGTTTGTCTTGGACTCGAACCTTTCTTCAGTCGCCTTGACGGGAAATAGCTTTTCTAAGACCCGAACCTCTCTTCGGTCGCCCTTTGTCGAAAAAGTAAGTGGTTTGTTTCGGGTCCGAACTTTTCTTCAATTGCCGTGATGGGAGATGTGCCGACCTTTCTCAGGGCATCTATTTGTGAGGTGCTTGATCTTTGTCAAGGACACTTACTGGAACCCGACCTTTCTTGGGAGGATGCACCGACCTTTCTCAGGGCATTTATTTTGTGGGGGTGTCTGACCTCTGTCAAAGACACTAGTTGGGACCCGACCTTTTTTGGGAGGATGCACCGACCTTTCTCAGGGCATCTATTTTGTGGGGGTGTCTGACCTCTGTCAAAGACACCAATTGGAACCCGACCTTTTTCGGGAGATGCGCCGACCTTTCTCAGGGCATCGATTTGTGAGGTGCCTGATCTCAGTCAAGGACACCTGTTGGAACCCGACCTTTCTCGGGAGATGCACCGACCTTTCTCATGGCATCGATTTGTGGGGTGTTTGATCTTCGCCAAGGACACCTGTTGGACCCGACCTTTCTCGGGAGATGCGTCGACCTTTCTCGGGGCATCGATTTGTGGGGTGCCTGATCTTTGTCAAGGACACCTGTTGGAACCAGACCTTTTTCGGGAGGATGCACCGACCTTTCTCAGGGCATCGATTTGTGAGGTGCCTGATCTCAGTCAAGGACACCTGTTGGAACCCGACCTTTCTCGGGGGATGCACCGACCTTTCTTAGGGCATCGATTTGTGGGGTGCCTGATCTTCGTCAAGGACACCTGTTGGACCCGACCTTTCTCGGGAGATGCGCCGACCTTTCTTAGGGCATTGATTTGTGGGGTGCCTGATCTTCGTCAAGGACACCTATTGGACTCGACCTTTCTCGGGAGATGCGCCAACCTTTCTCAGGGCATCGATTTGTTGAAGATACCTTGATATTCACCAGCATTGAAAGAGTACCTGGATATTCACAAGTACTAACCTGGAGGATATTTAGGCCTTTGCAGGCGTCGAAGGGGTACTTGGATGATCACAAGTATAAACTCTTGGAGGATACCTGGATGTTCGCAGATATTGAAGGGGTACCTGTATGCTCACAAGTACTAGATGCTGGAAAATACCTAATTGCTTGCAAGTGTCGAAAGAGTACTTGGATGTCAACAAGTACGGACTTTGAAGGATGTCTGAACGTTCGCAAGCATTGAAGAGATACTTGGATGATCACAAGTATGAATTTCTAAAGGATACCTGGCAGATGGAATATAGAGGATGGGTCTCGCATATTCGTAAAGGTCTCTCACCTCCTGGTAAATGGGAATATCGAAGACGTACCTTGGATATTCATGAAGGTCTCTCACCTCCTGGTAATTGGGAATATCGAGGACGTACCTCTTGGTAATTGGGAATATCGAGGACATGCCCCGCATATTCGTGAAGGTCTCTCACCTTCTGGAAATTGGGAATATCGAGGACGTACCTGGGATATTAGTGAAGGTCTCTCACCTCCTGGTAATTGAGAATATTGAGGACATGCCCCGCATATTCGTGAAGGTCTCTCACCTTCTGGTAATGGGAATATCGAGGACGTACCTGAGATATTAGTGAAGGTCTCTCACCTCATGGTAATGGGAATATCGAGGACGTACCTGAGATATTCGTGAAGGTCTCTCACCTCCTGGTAATGGGAATATCGAGGACGTGCCCCGCATATTCGTGAAGGTCTCTCACCTTCTGGTAATGGGAATATCGAGGACGTACCTGAGATATTCGTGAAGGTCTCCCACCTCCTAGCAATTAGGGAATATCGAGGACGTACCTGGGATATTCGTGAAGGTCTCCCACTTCCTGGCAATTAGGGAATATCGAGGACTTACCTGGGATATTCGTGAAGGTCTCTCACCTCCTGGTAATTGAGAATTTGAATGTAGCACAAGGCTTACCTGGATGGCCGTAGGCACACGGGTGTACAAAGTAGAGGAATATTTGGATGAACACAAATATTTAATGATATGATCAGGAACCACTCAACTGGTCCAAGTGTAAGAAAGCATACCTGGGTGATCGCAGGCGCATGATGTGGTGGAATACTTGAATAGCTGCTCGTATTCAATGGCGTAATTTTGAGGACAACTCGGACAGGTCGAGTGTCACAGAAAAGGAGTATCCGAACGATGATCGGTACTAAAAAACAAGAGGATACTTGAACAGTCACGGGCATCCAAACTTTAAGGACAACTCGAACAGGTCGAGTGTCAACAGAGGGAGTACCTGAGTAACGGCAGGCACTCAAAAATAGGGGGGTACCTGGATAGTTGCAAAATATTAATATCCTGGGGACAACTCGAACAGGTCGAGTGTCGATGAGAGGGAGTACCCGGCAAATGGTGGGTACTCAAAGACAAGGGGATACTTAGACCGATGCAAGCACCCAAACTCAGGGGACGACTCGAATAGGTCGAGTGACAAGAAGAGAGTACCAGGACAGTGGTAGGTACTTTAAGACGAATGGGGATAGGGATATGCTTACCTAGCAATATCTCTAATCACTGAGAGTATGTTCGCTATTTACACAATATGCAGACATGTACACAATGATCGTATACGCTATAAATTCATAAGCTCAAATGTGATTTATGCATGACAATTTCGTTAGTTTTGTATCATCCGAATTCCACTGGGGAAGATTTTGAAAGACAACCCTCATTTAGAATGTAGATGTCTTGAGCATGCCAGATGAGGGACTTTCAGTCTGAAAGGACTTTCCACTCACTCTCATGGAAAGGCTGTTTTATCCTGACCATTGATGCAAGATTTATAAGGATCACACTTCTCACTGTCATCATGTCAGCAGGGGTTCGAGTATTCTTGCAAGTGGTACGACTTTACCAATGTGAGAGGTCTTTATTGAAATTGTGATGAAGACTTGGTTAGCAGCTCATCAAAGGGGACCATCAAGGTTGAAGTTGATGGACGAAAATGTTGTACGATCTTCTCCAGGTTTACAAGTCAGGAACCCTGCGAAAAGAGATAGAGTAATCTTGCTCGTACTTCTTCGAGCGATATTTATGCACATATGAAATCCTGCGTTAATTGAAGTGCCCCTAGTCTGAAGAGACTTTTTACAATGGGAATATAACGTAGACTCGGCTCACATGTAGAAGGGTGAGAGTGGGTGACTATCTTAGCATTCGTCACTAGTCTTTCTTCTTATTGTCAAATGGAGATTTTACAACCACAACTTTTTCTTGGCTGTATTTTTTTGACTGGGGGACATTGGCCTTGCTTTTACCAGGCACACTGCTTTTTTTATGCCCCTGCTTTTATTCCAGTTCCTCATTTATGAGCATTGACCTTGCTTTTACCAGGTATACTGCTTTTTTTATGCCCCCGCTTTTTCATTTTTGTTGCTTGAGGAACGATCTAGGCGAGTTCAATCAAGCACCATTATTTAGACTTTGAGTCTTCATCTTTGTTGGCACTCTAGGCTATGGCAATAACTTCGCTTTGTCTCAATGTGAGGGTAAAATTACAGACTCACTTGGGTTGTACAATGTATACAAATGCATAGAAAATGAATTGCTCTTCGTCATTCTAAGGCACTTAAATTAACGCGAGTGTTCATATGCAATAAAGACACTCGAAGATTGATGCAAGTGCGAGCAAGAGAATTTCTATCCCTCTTTTCACCTTGTAATGCTGATTTGCCTTATCTTTGACATGCTCCAGTGTGAGGGTGATTCTTAATGAGAGAAGCTTCACCAGTGTATGGGGCTCAAAGGGGAGTGAGCAATGAAATGCCTCTCACTATTTTGGTTATCGTACCGTTCGCGAGAGAACTCTTTACCCTGCAGTCATGGAATTTTCTGTACTCATCTTACTAGTGTATAGATGGGGGACTGTGTGTAGGATATGGCTTGCCTGTCATCATTCTGACGTGCCTCATCCAGCATGCTCAACTAATCTTGTATTCTTCACTTAGCTGTCTATTCTAGTAATCCTCAATGGAATCAGTGATTTTAGACAGACAAAATCATCATGCAAAAATCCATTTGGAGAAAGGCATGCAGCATTTTTTAAATATGAGAGAGTTTGTATTCTCAAAACAAATGAATGATTTTTTACTCAAGAGACCCTATTGACAACTTTAGGGGTGTTTACTTAGTGAAATTGTATTTACCAATGTACTGAATTTTGAATATCAAAAGAGTTGTTCACAAAGGGGGTCAATGGATTGTCCTTATTAAGTAGGGAAATGACACAAGAAGGATCAGTTGGGATTGGGGATCGATAATTGATTTGACGGCCTTTCTACTTTTGCCCCGAGAAGAGAAGATGTGGAAATAGATCAATTAGTAGGGTCAATATCACACATGATTTGAGGCCCGAAAGGTTTTCGTCATTTGCTTTGGCGATACTTGAGACGCCATTTGGCTTGGGAGAGCTTATCACGGTCTGACATGACTCTCATTGATTTGTTTTCTGCATCTTTGACGATCAGGTGATCCTGCAACAGACGAGAGGGATCATGTTAGTTAGAAGCTCTTTCAAGAGTCGAATAACTTGGAAGTGATACAACATTACCCTTCACTGGTTTACAGATGTTTGAATAGACCTGAAGTACGAGGAGGATATAAATTCCTGTAATTTTTACTCCGTTAGGTCATTTGCTCTCTTGTAATTTGCAGGTGCAAGAGAAGCAAAATTTTATTTTTTTCAAGCGGCTAACTGTCGTGTCGGGGATTCGAACCCCCGACTTTGGACCATTTTGCTTCTTCTCGGGTACCACTCGACCAGAGGTGCTGACGGTGTCCGTAGGGGGTGCTTCTTTTTTCATTTAACCGAACCGGCTCTTGGATGACATGTCCTTTCATACCAAGTTAGGTAAATCAATATGGGTCACTTGGTTTGCCCAAATTAACCATTAAGCTTGTCTTTTGAATCCTATGCTTCCTGTTAATAGGAGAAAATATGTCAAAAGTGAGTTTAGATACTGGGAGTATTGGAAACGATACCAAATTATTCTTCCCCAGAGTCTATATTTGCTGACTCTTAGGGATATTTGAGTGTTAATGATGGCCTTTTGTCTTTGACACAGTTCAATGTCTCTTTTGATTGGCCCTCCTCATTTGTGGCCCTGTATGCATGATTGCTGGTCGTTGATTCATCTTCAATGCCTTCCTTCTGTGGAATTTTTCTTCCATCTTTGACTATAGCTGCATTGAGCAAAAAGTCACGTACCTCAAGCTTCTATGGAATTTGAGATGGACAATCAAAAACCTCCAGTTTTCTGATGGCAATTATTTTTTGGAAGAATACGTGTCTGGAACACGGAGTGAAGCTTCCAAACTCTAGAGTCATTGTCTGGAGTGGGGGCTACAAATTGCCTTGACCGTCTGGATTTTCTCCCTATTGACAGTAATCAATTCAAAGGAAGAGAAGAAATTTCTTCCTTATGCTTATGGGTTTGTCGAAGCTGGAAACCAGAACGTCTAGTTGTTCGGGCATGTCGGGAGGAGAAGATATTGCTCCGTCTTGAGAAGGAGTTGGATGGGAGTGAAGTGGAGTGCACAGAGCTCCTGAGGAGGGCTTGCAAAAATGGGAAGGTCGAAAGCAGCATGGGGGAGGTTATCCTGTCTCGAGCTACCATGATATGCATGTTTCGAGTTTAACCGTATGCCTATGCCTATTACCTCCTTTCGTTTCCTGGTACACGTAAGAGAGGAGACATCATTTTCAAAATTATGTTCAGGGAATAAGATTTACCTTTTTTGAAACAGGATGATCCTTTTCGTTTGCCCATGTTTCCTTGAAAGGGTGTCTTTGAACTCGGTCTGTTCATATGATGTGCTAGTTTTAAATGCTTTCTATTACACTAAGTCAAAGGGGATGATATTCTGAGACATAAAGTGAGAGAGTCAGAAAGACAAACATGATTAAATTTATCATCTTGTTTTGACGAAAGCTTTTGGTGATGAAATATTTTTTATTTTCAAAACATGTCTTTGGGGAAGAAAAAGCATGAGAAAGCCCAGCCCTCAGTATTCTCTTTGGATGATATTTTCTTTTCATGGTTGGATAGCATCGCTGGGCTGGTTTGGAATACCGCCTCATGCTTTCAAAACAAAATATTATAACCATACATTAAAGTACTGGAATGAAAAATACAACAGTAGCACACTAGATAAGAAACACAAAAACAAGCAAAACTAATAAAAACTCCTATGAAAAGGAGCGCTTTGATAGTGTTGGTCCTGAAGTCAAGCGTCATTGAATTCCTCGCCTCCAGTAGACTCGAAGTATTCGCATGCGATGACTATTTCGTTGAAGCTACGGAAGTGTAACCCATGCAGCCAATAGCGATGTTCGTGGGGCAAAACTTCTATGAACTGCTTTATCAATTCTTCTTCGGTCAGTTGAGGGTGGGTTTGCATCATAAAAGCCCTCCACCTTCCTGCATATGCTCGGAAATCCTCCATTGGTCTTCTTCTGAAGTGGGCCAAACTCTCGCAAGGCAGCTCAGTTCCAATCTGGTTTTGGTATTGATGCAAGAATGTGGAAGACAGCTCATTCCAATCCTTTATGAGGTAAATACTTGCTGTGATGAAACCATTGCAATGCAGATCCCGTAAGAGTTTCTTGGAACGCCTGAGTTGTGAATGACATCGGGCCATGGTACTGACTCATTTCAGTGTGAAGATATTGCAAATGAGCCACGGGGCAAGTCGTGCCGTTATACTTGTAAAGATTAGGTATCCACACTTCGCTGGTGGTCATGATCATATGAGGGCAAGACGGGCTTGACATGTCTTGGTTAGGCCATTGGTTTTCCCACTGCATATTCGTTGAAGTGGTGAATTTTTCTGTTTAAGAGAAGTTGGACTCTACCGAGATTACTCCATTGCCTTCTTCTGGGTCAAAATTTCCGAATGAGGATGAAGTATTGAAGCTATCCTCATGGTCACAGGACGAGTTTAGTAGCTCGTTAGGATCGTAGCGGATAAAGACGTACGTTTCTTCTTCTGACGGGCCTTCATCTCCGGGTGAGAGTAGGAAACAGTTATATGATGAGTCGTCAGTTTCATTGAAATAACGCTGGAAGTCCTTGGGATTGTATTCTAGGGACTGGAAGTCATTAGGGTCATACTCTAGAGGGCGGTAGCCTTCGGAGTTGTACTCCAGAGAATGCTCGAAGTTTTGGTGCAACGGCTCACCAGTTATCAAATTTCGCCTGTACTCAGTGGTAGATGTCGAATTGATTTGTTTAGGCTTTCTTTTCTTGGTTCCTAGTCCAGACCTTTTGAGTTAGGCCATTCATTTTGCCAATTCGATTTTGTTAAGGGGAACGAGAGATATTAAGGCTTCACTCTCTGTTTCACTTTCTATGTTGATAGGGGTCGGTATTCTTTGAACCCTAGCTCTTGCAGTAAGCTTGGGAGCTATCCCTGTCGTGCCTCGGTCTTGAACAAGCTCCGTGCCGTGATCTCGTATATAGGTTCCTTGCCTTTCCGAGTGGGAAACTTTTCAATAATATGATGTTGCTCGGCCGCCCATTTATCATGCAAGGCTTCATTGACATCTTCTTCTCCTATCTCAAAGAATCGACGGCTCCTCGTGCTCCGGGATCATCGGTTCTTCGTAGGGCAAGGCGATGTCAGGGCTGATGTCAATATTATATTCTTGGTGGAAAACATGAATTAGTTCCTTCCAGGTTTTAAGGGAACTAATCTTCCTGACAATGTACCATCGCAAGGCGGGGCCGGTCGGGTTTGATTGGTATGATTGAATCATCCTTTGGATCAGGTAGGCTTGTAAGTAGGTCTCTGGGCGGAAGGTATCAGCATACCTTTCGCATTCAGGCGTTTTGAGCTCTTCAGGGATCTCAAAACAGGAATAATCAGACGAGTTGATGGGATTCGGCTCCTGCAGCTGTCTCAACTTTTTCATGATCTTTTCAAGCTGTTTATCTTGTTGGTCATTATCGCGCAGATTTGCGGGTGGCGTGAGTGTGCTTAAAGCAGTTATGGAGTTGGGTTTAGCTTGAGTGGATTCCATTTGCCTTGAGAGTTGTCGAAGGACAATGGACATCTATCCTACGCCGTCTTCAATGTTGGTGAGGCGATTTTGTACATCATTCTGATCGGGTCCTATCACATGAGGCCATTCGCGGGTGGCTGATAGTTGACGATTCATAATTACCTGTGGTGCAAAAATCATGAATGAGCACGAAAGTAAACAATGATTGACCCATGGCAATGGTCTAACTGCTTCTTTATTTATCAAAAGAGGACTTTATAGACCACAGACTTCTGACATTTAAAACTTGAAATTAAAATGACAGAAGGAAATACTATGTCTTAAACAAAAGTCCCTAAACAATGGGACGGAATTTTCATGATATCAACACTAAGGGACACATGATTGCTATTTTATATGCGACGAGGAGCCTTATTCTTGCGCAGATGCTTGTCTTCTTGGACCGGCTCTGAGACATGCATCCAGCCTATCCCCAAATCCCCTTGCATAAGCTCTGCTTGTTCATGCTGGCTGATCTCGCTGATTGGGTGAGGGATCGATGGCTTCCACTTTGTCGGGATACGATGGTTGAGGATGTAGGATTTAGAGGCGTGGTGGGCTTTTTCTTGTCCCTCAAGCCCTTCAGGTACCACGATCCTTTTGCGATGGCACTTGCTCCATGTTTCCTCATGAATAGAAATTTCGACTGCGTAATCACGGCTTGTGTTGAAAAAGAGTGGAGGAGACTTCCTCTTGAAAGGCGGTGGGATCTCCTGGAGGGCTCCAAACTGTCGTGCCACCCGATATGGAAAATAGGAAATGGCGCCGGTGAGACCGAGCAACGGGATTAGACGGTGGCGTTTATAAGCAAAACGAGCTCTCTTTTCATGGAACCAACCAGCACACCATTGGAATGCCTCAGGAGCTGGGTCTCTTAGAAAGTTTATCCAATTTAAACAGCTTTGGTTAGGAATATATGATCCTAAAACCATAAATTTCTGAAATGGATTTTCGAAATCATTTATTTCAGACGATCGCATGAAGTATCGAAATTCGCTTAGGTGAGAAAAGAACCAGACTTGTAAAATTTTCGGGGAGACCCGCATGACTTTTTCCGTATTTTCTTTAAAACGATTGAGGGACAAGAATGTTTCAGTTAAAATCATGTTGACATAATTTTGCCCCCTTAAGATCGATCAACTATCCATGCCATCTTTGGACTTATGACATTTCTTTGATGGGGGAAAATGATGAACTCGAAAAAGGCCAAGAGGAAAATCTCGCTTTTCTGAGTCATGGGTTGATTTTCAAAACAGGCAGTCAAAAATACTATGGGGCAGGTACTATGGTTGTTTTCAAGGATTTGCCTCATAACATGGACTTCAGTTCCTAAGAGTCGTGCTAACCCACGCAACGGGATAATGCTTGTTGATGGCCTAACAAGCCTATTCTCGAGAGGTATTCCAATGATGATGCTGTATTCTTCCAGAGTTGGGGTTAGCTCGAACCCACCAAACACAAAAGTAGTCATCTTCGGGCACCAGAAATGTGCCATGGCCTACATGACTTCGGGATGAACACGGATTTGAATCAACGATAGAAGGTGAACGACTTTGGCTTTCACTCGTTCTTGGGCATACTGGTCCAATTGACCCCACCACCTGAAGAGCTCTCCTTTGGGAGTGGGAATAAACTGGATGTCATCTTCTCCCATCGCATATAAACTGGGACTCGAAAAACTTACCCTTAATTGCCATGGGTCAATAAAAGGACTGAGTAAAAGTAAATAAATTACTTTGCTTTTAAAGAAAATGGCAAGCACAAAGACATGCACATGAGATGTGCGGCTCGATTTCTAACTGAGAAGGCTTGTTGAAATTAAAAGGGTATCCGCCCATCGCAGTCTCACGTTAGCAGCATACCCTCCTAACCTCGGCTAGAGAAATTTGGGGAAAAGAAAGGCAACCTCTACATCGCAGTCTCGCGTTTGAGGTCGTATCTTTCTTGACACCATCCTAAATATCCTATGGCGGCCCAGGTCCGGCGGCCGGGTTGTGTGTGTCGTGTGTAGTGCTGAAGCAATAAAACATGCACAACAATTCATAATCACAGGAAAATCTATTTTAAGCAAAATTAAAATAAATTTCTAAGCTATTGACCCGCATAAAAAAAAAAAAAAAACCTAAGTCAAGTAAAGAATTTAAACAAGGCAAAAAGGCCTAAGTCCTCAAAGTCCCGGTGGAGTCGCCAAGTCGTCGCGACTTCTTTTTTTTGGCGCCCGATCGGGCGGGCGCCTCGTGGAGGCTAATGGCTCGGCTCGATTATTAAGCCCGGACTCTCCCAAGTCCACCGATTCACGACTTTAATAGTTTGAGTTTTTAACTTGTAAGTTAATTTTTAAAACGGAGTCGCCACTAATCAATTTGGGGTGGGTTGATTAGAAACCCATGCGAAATATTGGGAGAAATATTTGCTCTGCGCAACTAGAGAAATTAGGATCGGGGACTTGATTACACTAGTTAATCACTAATGCCCTTTCGGTACCTAACTTGTTTAAACCTGAGGTTTTTTGGATGTTTTAGGGATTTTCCATGCATTTTCAAAAAAAAAAAAAAAACATTTTTGAGTCTTTTTCTAATTTTTTGGACATAAAAGGGATTTTTTTGGTATTTTTTTTGGAAAATAAAAGTCTTTTTGGCTTTTTCTGAATTTTTGGCCTTTTTTGGAATTTTGGTATTTTTTGGAAAATATGAAATATTTTTGATTTTTGATTTTTTTTTAAATTTTTTTTCGGAAAATAAAATATTTTTTAATATTTTTTGGAAAATAAAGTATTTTTATGATTTTTCTGGAAAATAAAATATTTTTTAATATTTTTCAATATTTTCTGGTTTTTTGGAAATTAAAATATTTTTTAATATTTTTTGAAAATAAATTAATTTTTTTATTTTGATTATTTTTTCGGAAAATAAATTATTTATTTAATTAAAAATATTATAAAAAAAACCCCGACGCAACGCGGGCTACCGGACCCGATTTTTTTGGACTTTTTTTTTTTTTTTTACAAAATGGCGCCGGGGGGGGGAACCTGGCGAAACCCTAGTTCCCCCGGGTCATCCGCCCGACCCGGGTCGCGACCCAAAAAGCGGAACCCTACCCGACTCGCCAACCCGGGATTCCCGCCGCCTCCATGATTTGTGGAATCCCTACCCGGTTCCCTATCCGGGTCCGACGGCGGCGGTGCGGCGACAATAGCAGGGTGACCTAGAATCGCGACTCGAAAAATCGGGAACCCTAGGGTTCCCGATTGGGGGCGCCAAAGAGGGAGGAGATGATGGCGGACGGCGGCGGCGGCGATGGACCGGACTTACGGAGAGGGGGATGATGGCAATGGCGACGGCATGATACCTAGCCGGTGGGCGCGGCAAAGGTGAAGACGGCGATGACGGCGACCCCACGCGAATCCCCTCTCCCTTCCCCGCGATCTCCCTCTCTCTCTCTCTCTCTCGGCCTCGGCTCCCTCTTCCTCGGATCTAGGCGCGAGCCTCGGCCCCCCGAAGTCTCTCGGTGGGGTATCCAAGGGTCGCGACCTCGATCCCTCTCCCTTTCTCCTTCCTCCCTGTGGTCCCCTCGACGATGGAAATGGAGGCCTATTTATAGGCGGAGGGGGCCGGTCGACGGAGGGGCTTGACCGGAGGTGCCACGACCCCTCGCCGGCCGAACCGGTGTCCCATCCGACGCCAACCACCCCCCTACTTCACGTCCCGTTGCTGCCTGCTCCTCCCTGCTCCACGTGCGCCATCGCTGCCCGTCCGCCCACCAGGCGTCGCGCCCGCGCGTGCGTTGCGGAGGCGGATGGAGGAAGAAGATGACCCAAAGGGGGCCGGGCTGAGGAGAATGCCGGGCCGTGAGGGGCCCATGCGAAGAGGAGGGATGGGCTGCCTTTTGCTTTATTTTTGCTTTTGTTTTGTTTTTTTCTGTGTTTTTTTTTTATTTATTTAATATCTGAAAAAGATGAAATAAAATAAAATAAAATAAACTAAAATAAAGTAAAACCTAATTAATTAAAATGAAAATTTAGGCGTCAACACATATATAAATATATATACATATACATATACACATACATATATACATATATATACATATACATATATACATACATATATACATATATATACATACATATATACGTATATATATTATATATATGTATATATATATATATTAACCGAAAAAACTTATAAAGGAATAAAGAATATACCTATTAAAAATATTGTCAATATAGTATATTTTGACATTCAATGTGGAATTGAATTTCTCAATAGTGAAATTTCATTGAATTTTATGAAAGTTTATGAAAGCTTACTTATTCGTGATCAAGTGTAGATCACTATGGCGTTTGGCTTACATGGAGAGAAATCAAAATGTAAATTTGTATTCCACACGGAATAAAATTTCTCGAACAACACGGTATCGGATCAATTACCTAGCTACATTTATTACTGCGGTTCCACTTCCATATTTCTATAACCACAAAACTATCAAAGCACAACTCCACCCGCCACCTTCATTGGTCATCGGTTGCCGGAAGTTGCTGCCACCAGTCATTACCCGCCTATCGCCAATGCTGCTGCTAGTCGCCAACACCAGCTGCTTCTCTAATTCAGGGATTAATGACTCCACATTTCTGGTTGCTTTATTTATTTATTTCTGTTGTCACATTCTAGCTATCAATCACAACAGGAACAAAACGGAAAAAAATTCTGTATCCGAGCTATCCAGTTGGATTTTTGCTTACATATCCCCTAATCCAAGCTAGAGATATTTTACGAGTCAGGAGGTCATGAATATATAGTGATTTTCCTTATAGAAGCATGCATGGTAATAAGCATAAAAATTTAGTCTGTGCCGAGGATAAGCAAGACTGAGTGAATACATATGGGAAGTGAGAATTACATTTGGCCATTTAAACTTTAAAGGTGGCTGACTTAAAACCCTAATTTACAGTGCATTTGTTTGGGAAGTATTTTTTGGAACTTTCATCCATTTGATTCACTCAAAATGAAAGTCAATTGAAAATACTTTCCTGTCAAAGAAAATATTCGTGTATAAAATTAGAAAAGAGAATTCCTAAATCTAAGAATGTGAAAACACTTTTCGGAATTATTCATCTTAAACTTTTTAAATATTTTATTTTCTTATGCGCTCTAAAAGGTCGCCTAAGAGATAATGAATAAATAGAATATGAAAAAAAATAAAAAGAATTAAAGGGATTGAATTCTATAATTATTGTATTTGTCTTCGGATCGTTTTAGAAGTGAAGATGTTTTTGTGTGTGTATATTTTGTCACATGCATATATATTTGGATTCGGCTGGAAGTATTACAAGCGAAAACATTTTTGTGCCATTAAAAAGAAATGTAAAAAAAAAAATCACCAAATTCAATATTTCACGATGTCTTTCTTTTTCCTAATAAAATGATCATGCTCAATGGATTTGCTTTTCATTAGCTCTTAATTATGGTCTTCAATATCTCTGAATTCCACAGCTTTGGTTGCCAAATCCACGCGTACAGGAATTTGTGATCATTGTGGTATCATTATTGATGGTAGAAAAGGTGCCGTCATATTAGCAAGACTCTTCTTTCTATGCCCTTTCTACCTCCAAAGCTAACTTAGTAGTAGGAATAACTAACAGGGAAATGTTAGGTAGTGGTGCTAATTTAGAAGGATAATATCTAACAGAAGCTATTAAATGTAAATAATTACAAACCAAAACATTTTAAAGTTGTAATTCAATAGAAAAAAGTAAAATATAATTAAAGTGATAAAATATTGATACGTAACATAGGCAAAATCTTGTAACCCACATAAAATTGGTAACGTAATTTGATAATAGTTTAGTAGGTCACTTTAATTCAAGTTAGTCTTATCATATAAGAGGTAATAAATTCGAATAGTTCGTGTTGCACTGCCTAACCATGGCATATCTCATGTACCGAAAAATTTTAATTGCTAAGATCTTGGTGGTGCTACGGTGATTATCTCATCAACTTGTATCCTACTTGAATATTCTGCATTGAGATGTGGACCATTGTAGTGACTTTAAAGGAGACAGGAGCAATTGCTGATCAAGCAGAACAACTTTATACGCTACTTGAATATTCTTGCTTTTCTCATATAATTGTACCTTTTCGTTTTGTATCTTGTGATCGATCTAACTATGTAGCTCAGTTTAACTTTTCTCTTTGCCCTTTGAGTTTACCTTATCAATAGCTTTTCGAAAATCTTGAAATCAAATCCAACTGTATGTAAATCATTTTAGTTTTTTCAAATCAACTTATTGCCTTAAAAACAAACTTAGGGCAAAAATTGATTCTGCTTTGAATGCCTAATATAAGAGGACCTATGTTTTTTCTTTTAATTTTGAAATTAGTAGAAATTTAACAAAGCAGAAGAATTCAATCATCAATCTATATATTACAATATGTGAATGTAATGAACATATGTAGCGATCAATAGGACTTATTCCCTCCAAATGAATTTTAGTCACCGCAAATGAACAAAAAGAATTTTCAATTAGTGTTTCAATGTCAACATATGATTGGAAAAAAGACATACAATTGTTTATACGAAGCCCAAAAATAAGCTCAAATATGAAGAAGCTAATGGCCCCAAATTAGATGATGACGATACGTTAACTCATAATGCCCGGTCGATAGAATGCTTAATAAGCGTATCAATCATAATGTTATAACAATATTATTGGCCCACTAAAAATCAATAGAATGTTTGACATTCTCATTAATTATGAGTTTATGATAAACAGAGTTTAAGTGAAGTTCATGATACATTGTGATGATCGATTGACTTGAAACATGAAAATAGTTGAAGATTAAGTCAAGGAGGAACCATCATCCAATGGATAACTACAGCAAAAGGAATCATTGCTAGAGTAGCGCAAGTCAAGAGGTATTTAGTATTTCTTGCGGGGGAAAAAAATTAGTGAAGAATGAGAGAGATGTTCTCAAGTTTAAAACGTTACAAATGGTATACAACACCCTATGTATCGATTGCATAAGCAAAAAAAATAGTTTCTGTTCTGAGCACTAATAACACCAAAAAATATTTGGAACTTTTCAAAACATTTAGCAAAAGTTATCAAAAGTTAGGAGAATCACTGCTCAAGTAAATTTCGAACGTGAAAATTATTCTAACACACAACAGAGCATGTCCTTCATCACCACTATATAATCCACCATTCAGAAATACTCATTAATTTAATCATATTGAAAACACTTTTGGAGAATAATGGACACGGAAAATACATTTCACATCTCCTGCGTACTTCCACATCAATAATCCAGCTGAGATTGCACATTTAACAATTATATACCTACATATCATTAGCTGAAGTAAGAATTTCCGGATGTCACAGAAATTATTTGTTGGTGTGTCATTTAGTAATTTGAGTTTCACAAAGTCCTCGGACTTCAAGACATATTAAAACGCACTCAGTTTCAAGTTGAAGTTAGATTTGACAGTTTAATTGGCCATCGATCTTGGATTGGACTTTAATCATTAAGTGCTTTCAGCAACCGCAACTTGACAAAAATTCGTATGACGATAATCTATGTAATCATTGGTCTTGCAAATCTCTCTCTCTTAAAAGCATGCATGCACTCGTACTTCATTCCATTGCAAGTAACTTAGTGTCTCTTTTGGTCAAGCGATATCTTTATTCTCGATCTATATTCATCAAGGACGAGCATCCTTCTCAAGATTTATCAAAAAGGTACATGCACGATTAAGTAATAGGTCTCCAAATTATAAAAAATTCCTATGGTCGAGGTTTCTCGAGAAGGTAAGCCCTCTATAAAACTATTTCTGTGGTCATTCTTGAGCTACGGTACATAGCAAGAAAAGAATTGATATTTTTCCCACATAATCAGACTTTTCAATTATTTATATATACCATGTGCATTCTTTGGTTTTCAAGCTAAGCTTTCTAAATTTGGTCACAATCAGAAACCCATTCATTGTGGGTTTTCGTCCATCGATCAAGTTGAAAGCGTGAAATTATCAAATTGAACGATACGTTGCGATTGTGGTGTACCAATTTAGGTTTTGTTTGTCATAGGTGTTCGAGTTGTGGTTTTTTCATAGTAGTAATCCAATTTAACGGAAATCGATGGGGGATAAATTATCCATTTTGGGTTTTTTTCTGGTCAAAATATTAATTTAAAGTAAATTTGTCGGAAATGTACTCGTTTGATGTCTTTCATGATATTAACGCTTGACAAAAATAAGCCGTCTAAGACGAGATATTATCCAGTACAAACCGGGAAATAATTTAAATTAAATCCTATTTCTTAGTAGATAATTTGTCTCAATTAGATGGTTACTATCCTAGCGTTGCAATCTATCTAAAAGTCTATCCTAATAGATTAGGATTGAGTTTGAATAAAATAAAAGGATAAGTGCACGAGTGGTTTTAAAACTTGTGATCTGAAATTTGCGAAGATTACGATCCAAGTCAGTAGAAATTTATCGAGTTGGATTTCGATCCCGTCCGAATTGGGATGGCGTGGCTTCTCCTTAGGTCATTTGTCGGTCCTACGTGGCAGGCAAATCCAAAACGGCGAGTTTTTCCGCAGCCCCAAACTTTGAATAATCTCCTTACAGATCGAGGAATAATCTCCTTAAAGATCGAGTTCACTTATTTTAAACCCAAACTCCCCACTTCTCATACTGTTCCAATCTCTACCGATACCTTCATCAGATTACAAATAGCAAAATTGATCATCTGCTTTCTTTTCATTCACGGCCAAGCTCCAATGGATTCCTCCGGCAGCCCCCTCACGTTCAAGCTCCATACCCGAGTGATTTTTAATATCTATGAACACTCAAATCATGTGTCTCAGATCCACCCGCAGTCTTCCATACCGGCGAATCATCCAACAGTATACGGGTGTGTGATCGGAATTAATAGGGGTCGCACTGTGGAGATTTTTGATAGTTTCAAGCTTCAATACGACCCCGCCACTCGTTTGCTCGACCACGACTTTCTCAGCGAGCAGCACAAGCGCTGTTTAGTGCTCTTCTCTCCCTCTCTCTTTTGGCCCCCCCTTTTCTTTTGTTAAATGATTTCTTGTTGCGAGCAGATTATTATTATTTTTATTGTTTCTGATCTTGTTTCTTTTTTTTTTCCTTTTTCCTCTTTAATTGGCCATAGATACGGAGACTTGCCCGAATTTTTGTGTGCTTGGATGGTATGCCAGTGGGCACGTTGCAGATGAATCTAGTATGGTTATTCACAAAGCTGTAAGTTCCGAGTGTAATCCTCCATTTGGTTGGGATCTTTGCCTGTGTTCACTGTTTTGTTCCATATAATTGAGTCTCATGGGTGACTTTCTCCGCGTTGGTTTATAGTTAAATAAGGTTCGAATGTGATTGTTGCACGTGCGAGTCTGAATTTTTTGACCTCTGTGCGATCATACGACTTTTTTTCCTTTTTTAATGTGGCGTAACCCCTCTCCAAGTTATTCAAAGTGTATTATGAATTATCAAGCATAGTGTAAATTGATAATGTTAGTATATTTTATTTACAGTTGATGAATATCAATAGAAGTCCGATCTGCGTTATTCTCAATCCTTATGCCCTAAGTGCCCTAAAGGATCTCCCCGTTACCATCTGTGGAGAAGGTAAGTGGTTTTTAATGTCCTTTTCAGAAGGTTTGTTTCCTTTTCTTTTTTTTTCAGTTCACCAGCCGGAATGGAAGATCTCGAATTTTCGTCACGCCCGATCCTCGGGCGCGCCCATCCCTTACCTTGGTCGATTTTAAAGTGCGATATCCCAGGACTATGTATCGCCGACCCTTTCATTTATTTATGCGCATGCGGAAGCAGTTATAAATCCCCAGACAATAAAACAATGGGATAGAAAAGCAGGCCATATTTTTCATATTGAAATTCACAACCACACTTTTATTTACAGCATAAAAGTCTCACACCTATCTACACTAAGACACGGGGTTCACAAAAGGAATGGGATCTCAATCCACATCCGGGTTGTACTCAAGATCCTCTCGGATCATCTTCTTCTTCAAAATCTTTCTCCTCCTCGGGTTTCCTCCTCCTCGGCTCCTCCTCGGCTCGGGGTCCTGAAATGGTTATTCAATAACCAATGAGACCACGTCTCAGCGAGTTCTACCCCTAAAACTCGATTAGTAAGCCAATACACTATGGGCTGCCTAAACACGCACAGGTTAAAGGACTTACCTTGGCCTCGATTCCACCGCAAATCGGTATAATGCATAATAGGCACCCAACTACTCATAACAAATCGAACTAGTCGATTACATGTCATAGAAGCACACGTGCATTCTCTAAGGCACTAGTTCACCAAAGTGATGCATCAAATCACCGAGCCCACGTGTCTCTTCCAAGATGCCTCACTTAATTCCATGGGCCCACGTGCATTCTCTAAGGCACTAGTTCACCAAAGTGATGCATCAATTCACCGAGCCCACGTGCCCTTTTTACGATGCTTGGGCCACGTGCATTCTCTAAGGCACTCGTTCACCAAAGTGATGCATCAAGTCACCGAGCCCACGTGCCCTTTTACGATGCGGGCCACGTGCATTCTCTAAGGCACTCGTTCACCAAAGTGATGCATCAAGTCACCGAGCCCACGTGCCCTTTTAGATGCCACACTGATTCACCACTCCACCGTCAATACTGACCATCGGTACCCAAACATTTCCCATCACATAATTGAAATCAACCAAATTAGGAGCATGTCCTAAAATTCACAATTTAAATCAATTCCATATAAATTAAAGCTCAATTAAATAAACGGACTGCACCACGACAATCAGCACGAAATTCCGGTCACCGGCCATCCCGGTTGAATTTCCGGAAAAATAATTAATTAAATAATTAATTTCGAAAATTAAATAAATAATTATTAAAAATCCAATTTAGGCTCGTAATGCCTGATTGGAGCCGAGACGAGCCCGGAAAATTACCGAGACTCGTTCAATAAATAACATGGCATGTCTACTTGCTAATGTCTATTTCTAACCACCTAACATGCATAATTAAGTCTCTAATTTAATTTATCTAAATTAAACTAACCACCTAATTGCATTTAATTAAATCTAACCAACCCTAAGCATAATTAACAAACTAAGAAAGCATTAGTGAGTAAAACTCACTTGGCAAAAGCGGAGACCGAATCACCGCAACGGCGACGCGACGGCGGCCGAAATCGGATTTTCGGCGACACCGGCGGGCTTGGGCCGGGCCTTAGACTCGGGCCCAACAAATCTCAGCCCACCTGAGATTTGTTCTTGGGACTGGGCCACTTGCTTGGGCTTGGGCCTTGAATTCTTGGGCTGAAAAGGCCCTAACTTTGCTTGGGCTTTGGAGCTGGAACTACAAGTTGGGCCCAAGATTTGTTGTCTTTGTTGGGCTTGAGGTGGCAATGGATGGGGCTTGGCTGCAAATGGCCAAAATCTGCTGGGCTCTTGAATTGGGCAATGGGCCAAACTGAATGTTTCGTGGCTGGGCTGCTGGCTTCAATCGGTTTGATTGACCGAACGAGCGGCAAAGAGACGACTGGACTGTTCGTGGAGAGGAGAACCGGTGGCTTTGCGGATGCTACCCGGTCAACAATTAGCAAGAAGGGCAGCTTCGTTTGACCAGCAGGGGACGCGTGGAGACTTGAATGAAGACGATGAAGCCGAACGCTGACTGGAGAAGACCGAAGCTGGATTTGTTGGATCTTCGAGCTGGCCGAAATCCACGAGCTGAAGACACGGACGAAGAAAGCAGCTGGCGGGTGGTCTTCGAACGGTGTCGGTGGTCTTCGCTTGATGACTGAAGAACCGAAGTTTGCTGGAGGAGACGCGGCAGCAGATAACGGTTCGGTGGGAGCTGGTTGTCGAAGAAGCGTGGACGTGGCTTCAATCGGTGTTGTTCGGTCAAAGAAATGAGGGGAATCCACTTCTATTGACCGAAGCAGATGGAGAAGTTGGCGGATGTTGGCCAAGTGGTGGCAAAAGGAAGTGAGTTGCAGTGCAATTGGCTTCACTCAACGCACTGAAAGAAAGTGTGGGCTTGTGAAGTGCGAAAAAGAATCAAGGAAGGGAGTGAGAAGTGGGCGGAGCTCGTGGAGATTGGACGCATGGGAATTGTTTCGCACGGCAGAGAAAAGATCAAAACAAAAGCAGAACAAATGAGCGGATGGGGAGGCTTCAACGTGAGGAAGAAGCCAAGGAGGGACCCAATACTTGCAATCCTTAGCCATTGCATTGAATGCTTGGTCCCCCAATTAACATTCAAACTTATCCAATTTGTCCCATAATACTTTTTGTATTATTTTCATAATTAACTCATTTTAAATGAAGCCCAAAAATTTCTGCCCCCTTTTTTAATTCCGAATTTCACCCAAATTAATTCAATTTTCTTACTCAATTTCCCAAATTGAGGTCCGATTTCGTCGAAAGAAAATCCCGTACCAATCTCTGCCAGTCCCCAACACCCAAAGGCTCGCCTGGAAGTCGAAATTTCCTTTAATTTGGCCTATCCGAATTTCCGTTGATTTTCCGCGGCGTCCGAAACGATTTTCCGTAAAAATCTCGGAATCTCCGAAAAATCTTCTGAGACTGAGTCGACACTCCTAGAATTTATTGTGACATGACCGAAACTTCAATTTCTGAAATCGGACTCGAATTGGCGGTTAATTTCTATTCGACGCGTTTTTAGCGTAACCTAGGCTATCGGATAACCTTCGGATATTTTTAAGTGTAATTGACTCGTGGTCGATTTTCTTCGAGCCACTATGAACCCACTCGACCCATTAGCGACTCTCGATTGTCGTGAAAATCCCGAGGATCCAAATACGGACACGGGGTACCAAAACAATAAGAAAATCGAGTCTAGTGTCGGTCGACATGAATTTTCTAATTTAGTGGTGTCACCCACGATTAGCCACACATCACTTTGTCGATCTAGTCTATCTCGATTTCAAATCGATTTTTAATCGTGCCGAGATGGCCTCTAAAGATGGACACGGTCGGCCGAGGTCTGGTCGAATTCTCAAGTCTATTGCCTTAAAATTCCTAATAATTTCCCAGGATAGTCTAGTTATCTCAAGAATGATCGGTTCTGAGAATAGCCCTATAAACACGTCAATGAAACGCCCGATTCAATAAGAAGGAAACAGAATCGAAAATTCGGGATGTCACAACTCTTCCCTTCTTATAAAAATTTCGTCCTCGAAATTTAAACCTTACAACTTAAGCAAATAGGTGGGGGTACAATTCTCTCATCGACTCTTCAGTCTCCCAAGTTGCTCCTTCTGTACCGTGGTATTGCCAGACCACTTTGACCAACCGAATGGTTCTTGTACGCAGCACTTGCTCCTTTCTGTCTACAATCTGGACCGGTCTTTCCACGCATGACACTCTGTCATCCACGTCCAATTCTTCAAAATTGAGCACGTGTGTCGGGTTAGGCTCGTACTTCCTCAACATCGACACGTGGAAGACGTCATGCACTTGCGCCAACCTTGGCGGCAATGCAAGACGATACGCTAAGGTCCCGATTCTTTCAAGAATCTCAAATGGACCCACGTACCTCGGACTCAGTTTGCCTTTCTTGCCAAAGCGCGAAGTTCCTCTCATTGGTGACACTTTTAGGAAAACGTGATCACCAACTTGGAATTCCAAAGGTCTCCGGCGCTTGTACGCGTAACTTTTCTATGCGCTGCGCGCGGTCTTTAATCTGTTTTTTTTCGATCACCATCACGGCATCTACTGACTGCTGAACCAACTCTGGACCTGTGATCTTCCTTTCCCCGACTTCATCCCAACACACTTTGGTGTTCTACATGCTCGCCATACAACGCTTCGAATGGAGCCATCGAATGCTCGCGATAAGCGTTGTTGTGGGCGAATTCTACCAGTGAAGCCGATCCTCCCAACTTCCCTTGAAGTCTATTACACAAGCTCTCAACATGTCCTCGAGGGTCTGAATTGTCCTCTCGGGCGGCCATCCGTCCGAGGATGATAAGCCGTATCTTGCATCTTGAAGCTTTGTACCTAAAGCACTCGCAAGCTTTTCCAAAAGGTGCGGTAAACCTCGGGTCTCTATCCGAGGTTATCGTAATTGGCACTCCATGCATTCGAACTACTTGACGCACATACAGGTCTGCGTGCCTATCAAGACTGAGGTCCTTTCGAACTGCAATGAAGTGAGCCAACTTTGTCAATCTGTCGACTACCACCCAAATTGAATCACTTCCTCTCTGACTTCTTGGTAGTCCAGTCACAAAGTCCATCGTGATATGCTGCCATTTCCATTCTCGGGATCGAAAGAGGTTGCGAAGTCCTCCCGCTTACAATGCTGAGCTTTTACTTGCTGACACGTCAGACACTTGGCGACATGCTTGGCGACGTCCGCCTTCATACCTGACCACCAATAGTGTTGACGCAGATTCTGATACATTTTAGTGCTTCTAGGATGAACGCTGTAATTGCTACGATGTGCTTCAGATAAAATGTCTTCTCTAAACTCTACATCGTTAGGCACCACCAAACGTCCTTGGAACCTTAAAATTCCGTCATCAGAAATCTGAAAATCAGCATTTCTTTTCTCTGTGTCCTCTTGGAGAATTTTCTGCACATTTGGATCTGTCGTTTGAAGTTGTTTGATTCTGACTTGGACATCCGGTTCAATTCTGAGGGTGGCCATAAAACTTGAAAGGTGGCCTACCTTAAATTTGAATTCTGAATCCCGAGCTCTCTCGATTAAGTTCCATTCTTTAATCAAGATGCGCGCCGAAGACTTCCGACTCAAAGCATCGGCGACCTTGTTCGCCTTTCCGGGTGATATAGGATATCACGGTCATAGTCTTTCAAGCAATTCCATCCATCGCTGTCTCATGTTCAACTCCTTCTGAGAAAACAAGTACTTGAGACTCTGATGGTCCGTGAAGATTTGAAATTTCTCACCACACAAATAATGTCTCCACATCTTCAGGGCAAAGATAATAGCTGCGAGCTCTAAGTCATGCGTCGGATAATTCAATTCATGGGTCTCAAGCGACGGGAGGCGTATGCAACAACCCTACCATGTTGCATCAGCACGCAACCCAACCCTCTAAAAGACGCATCACTGTAGATCTCGAATCCTCCAGGACCAGATGGAATTGTCAGCACAGGTGTGGTAGTCAGCTTTTCCTTCAGCTCTTGAAAACTACGCTCGCACTTGTCTGACCATACAAATTTCTCTTCTTTCTTCGTGAGCTTAGTTAGAGGCGATGCTAATGCTGAGAAGCCTTCCACAAACCGTCGGTAATAACCTGCCAAACCCAGAAAACTTCTGATCTCTGTCACTGTAGTCGGTCTCTGCCAATTGATCACAGCTTCTATCTTGCTCGGGTCGACGGAGATTCCTTCTCCGGAAATCACATGACCTAAGAACGCAACACGAGTCAACCAAAACTCGCATTTGCTAAACTTAGCATACAACTGATGCGTCCTTAAAGTCTGGAGCACTAATCTCGGGTGATTCTCAACCGATGATAACCTTGTCCTCAAGTCGGTCCTTGAAAACATTAACACTCTCTTTGCAACTAGTCCTTGATCTTCACCTAATTGAGTTGATGATGGTTGATGCATGATTGCAACGAACCATCTTTCTTTCTCTCTCCACAAAACTGATGTTCCCTAAGGTGATGCACTGACATGCATGAATTCCTTATTCATCAATTCTCATATCTGCATCTTCAGTTCTATCGGTCCAGACAATAACAACTGGTAAGAAGCCTTCAAGAGTGGCTCGTCGGTGCTAGCTCGATCACAATTTCTATCTCTTTCTCCAACAATGGTCTGACAATTCTTACAACAACACATCTAGAAATTCTTAGACCACTGAGATGTCTTTCCATCTCCAATTCTCGAATCTGTCTTAACTATGACCATCACCAAGTAACCCTAGCAACCTTCATCCAACAAGCGGGTTGCCTTCACCCGACGAGATTAATGAAATCGAAGATTCTTTTCGACTTCCAATAAACTCGACACTTTCAAGTGCTCTTTGGACTAAGTTGAATTGCTCCATGACCATGATTCATTACTACAAGATGCTCCATGAGCCCCCTCTACTCATGTGGCGTTAGAGTTACACCTCAGCAACTAGTCAAGCATGACTATTACTAGTGATTCCCATTTCTTTCACTTATTTCAATAAACTGATGTTCCCCAAACTTCACCAAAACTCTGATACGATATTCTGATAGAATTTCCTCAAAACATTCTTCCTCTGATTAGTGTCGGGTCAGTTCCATTCCTGTTCTTCTCGCCATTCTAGTGGCGTCCTAATTGAGGTAGCGGTGTCAATGTTCCATTGGACTTTCCGACAGTCCTTCACCCGACCGTGCATCACAATCACAGCACGTTCTAGCCATACTCGGACACTAGATTCATCCATGTTTCCTTCCACAATTTCGACACCTACTTGGTGAGTCTTTTATTTCTTGTCAGGTGCCAACACACACTCTTCTCGTAACAAACACCTATTCCAAAAATCCACAGTGTGTCCCATGGCGCACTTCTTATGATTTGTCTCATCAACAGTGGCAGCAGTAACCGTTACTGAGATTCCATCTACTTATGCGGACAACCCATAAATTACCGTCCGTGTTGGCGACACTTACCACTAATTCTTGTCCTCAGAATACACGAGACTGATCTATACCATCTTCCATGGAACAACATGTGCCATTTGTCTCAATGTTGACCTGACTATTCCACCCAGCCTCTTGAGTGGAACAGAATACTCTTCCCTCCACATCAATCTTTATCCTGACCGAATTCCAAATCTGCCTGCGCTGAATCTTGACTCAAATATCGAAATCTATTCCCTGATCATCCTTCCAGGTTGGACCTCGGCAAAGGTAGCAACAACAACAACAACTTGATCCTGATCTTTCTGGCTCATCTAGATCCCAAGGAACACTTGCATCAGAACAATCCTATCGAACTTAGGATCATTTGACGCTGCTACACTAGTACCAAACTACAATGGCACTCTTACGCTCAAACTGGCCAGAGTCGACACTCTGCCACAACCACCTCAGGTACTGACCTTTCTCAGCAATTTACCCTGAGTTACAGAGGATACTATCCTCTTACCAGGAGTTCTCTACTCCTACTTGCTCATGGTTCAGTCTTTTACTGACACCTGCCTTCCTAATCCACACTGGATTAGAAGATGAGCCATTCAAACATCAAACAATTTTAGCACTCAGCTAACACAGACATGCACCAGCATGAATTTAAAGGCCTTTCCTACTAACTATCCCATGAACCATCGCTCCTTATCACTCCAATCTTGAACTTCGCTCTGATACCACAAAAAGGGGATGTCACGCCCCGATCCTCGGGCACGCGCCCATCCCTTACCTTGGTCGATTTTAAAGTGCGATATCCCAGGACTATGTATCGCCGACCCTTTCATTTATTTATGCGCATGCGGAAGCAATTATAAATCCCCAGACAATAAAACAATGGGATAGAAAAGTAGGCCATATTTTTCATATTGAAATTCACAACCATACTTTTATTTACAGCATAAAAATCTCACACCTATCTACACTAAGACAGGGTTCACAAAAGGAATGGGATTTCAATCCACATCCGGGTTATACTCAAGATCCCTCTCGGATCATCTTCTTCTTCAAAAATCTTTTCCTCCTCGGGTTTCACGTCGGTGCTCCTCCTCTCGATTCCTCCTCTTCCTCCTCAGGGTCCTGAAATGGTTATTCAATAACCAATGAGACCACGTCTCAGCGAGTTCTACCCCCTAAGACTCGATTAGTAAGCCAATACACTATGGGCTGCCTAAACACACACAGGTCAGAGGACTTACCTTGGCCTCAGATTCCACCTGCAAATCAGTACAATTCATAATAGGCACCCAACTACTCATAACAAATCGAACTAGTCGATTACATGTCATAGAGCACACGTGCATTCTCTAAGGCACTAGTTCACCAAAGTGATGCATCAAATCACCGAGCCCACGTGTCTCTTCCAAGATGCCTCACTTAATTCCATGGGCCCACGTGCATTCTCTAAGGCACTAGTTCACCAAAGTGATGCATCAATTCACCGAGCCCACGTGCCTTTTTACGATGCTTGGGCCACGTGCATTCTCTAAGGCACTCGTTCACCAAAGTGATGCATCAAGTCACCGAGCCCACGTGCCCTTTTTTACGATGCCTGCCACGTGCATTTCTCTAGCGCACTCGTTCACCAAAGTGATGCATCAAGTCACCGGCCCACGTGCCCTTTTAGATGCCACACTGTCACCACTCCACCGTCAATACCGACCATCGGTACCCAAACATTTCCCATCACATAATTGAAATCAACCAATTAGGAGCATGTCCTAAAATTCACAATTTAAATCAATTCCATATAAATTAAAGCTCAATTAAATAAACGGACTGCACCACGACAATCAGCACGAAATTCCGGTCACCGGCCATAGGTTGAATTTCCGGAAAAATAATTAATTAAATAATTAATTTCGAAAATTAAATAAATAATTATTAAAAATCCAATTTAGGCTCGTAATGCCTGATTGGAAGCCGAGACGAGCCCGGAAAATTACCGAGACTCGTTCAATAAATAACATGGCATGTCTCCTTGCTAATGTCTATTTCTAACCACCTAACATGCATAATTAAGTCTCTAATTTAATTTATCTAAATTAAACTAACCACCTAATTGCATTTAATTAAATCTAACCAACCCTAAGCATAATTAACAAACTAAGAAAGCATTAGTGAGTAAAACTCACATGGCAAAAGCGGAGACCGAATCACCGCAACGGCGACGCGACGGCGGCCGAAATCGGATTTTCGGCGACACCGGCGGGCTTGGGCCGGGCCTTAGACTCGGGCCCAACAAATCTCAGCCCACCTGAGATTTGTTCTTGCTTTGGACTGGGCCCACTCTTGGGCTTGGGCCCTAAACTTGGGCCTTGCAAATGGGCTGTCCCCTGGGCTCGAACTTTGTTGGGCTTTGGAGCTGGAATTCTGTTGGGCCCAAATTTGTTGTCTTTGTTGGGCTTGAGGTGGCAATGGACGGGCTTGGCTGAAAATGGGCTGAAAGCTGCTGGGCTCTTGAATTTCAAAATTGGGCTGAATGTTTCGTGGATGGGCTGCTGGCTTCAATCGGTTTGATTGACCGAACGAGCGGCTGAGAGAGAGAGACGACGGCTTCGTGGAGAGGAGGAGAATGGGCTGCTTCGATGGACGAACTGGGAGAGACGGTGGCTTTGCGGATGCTACCCGGTCAACAATTAGCAAGAAGGGCAGCTTCGTTTGACCAGCACGACTGGGGACGCGTGGAGACTTGAATGAAGACGATGAAGCCGAACGCTGACTGAGAAGACCGAAGCTGGATTTGTTGATCTTCGAGCTGGCCGAAATCCACGAGCTGAAGACACGGACGAAGAAGTAGCTGGCGGGTGGTCTTCGAACGGTGTCGGTGGTCTTCGCTTGATGACTGAAGAACCGAAGTTTGCTGGAGGAGACGCGGCAGCAGATAACGGTTCGGTGGGAGCTGGTTGTCGAAGAAGCGTGGACGTGGCTTCAATCGGTGTTGTTCGGTCAAAGAAATGAGGGGAATCCACTTCTATTGACCGAAGCAGATGGAGAAGTTGGCGGATGCGGCCAAGTGGTGGCAAAAGGAAGTGGAGTTGCAGGCAATTGGCTTCACTCAACGCACGAAAGAAAGTGAACAGCTGCTTGTGAAGTGCGAAAAAGAATCAAGGGAAGGGGTGGAAGTGGGCGGCAGCTGGAGAGAGATTGGACGGGGAATTGTTTCGCACGGCAGAAAAATCAAAACAAAAGCAGGAACAAATGAGCGGATGGGGGAGGCTTCACGTGAGGAAGAAGCCAAGGAGGGACCCAATACTTGCAATCCTTAGCCATTGCATTGAATGCTTGGTCCCCCAATTAACCCTCAAACTTATCCAATTTGTCCCATAATACTTTCTTGTATTATTTTAAATAATTAACTCATTTTAAATGCCCAAAAATTTCTGCCCTTTTCTTAATTCCGAAATTCACCCAAATTAATTCAATTTTCTTACTCAATTTCCCAAATTGAGGTCCGATTTCGTCGAAGGAAAATCCCGTACCAATCTCTGCCAGTCCCCAACACCCAAAGGCTCAGCTTGGAAGTCGAAATTTCCTTTAATTTGGCCTATCCGAATTTCCGTTGATTTTCCGCGGCGTCCAAACCGATTTTCCGTAAAAATCTCGGAATCTCCGAAAAATCTTCGAGGCGAGTCGACACTCCTAGAATTTATTGTGACATGACCGAAACTTCATTTCTGAAATCGGACTCGAATTGGCGGTTAATTTCAATTCGACGCGTTTTTAAGCGTAACCTAGCCTATCGGGTAACTTTCGGATATTTTTAAGTGCAATTGACTCGTGGTCGATTTTCTTCGAGCCACTATGAACCCACTCGACTCATTGGCGACTCTCGGTTGTCGAAAATCCCGAGGATCCAAATACGGACACGGGGTACCAAAACAATAAGAAAATCAGTCTAGTGCCGGTCGACATGAATTTTCTAATTTAGTGGTGTCACCCACGATTAGCCACACATCACCGTCGATCCAGTCTATCTCTGATTTCAAATCGATTTTTAACTGTGCCGAGATGGCCTCTAAAGATGGACACGGTCGAAAGCCGATTCCCGGGTCGAATTCTCAAGTCTATTGCCTTAAAATTCCTAATAATTTCCCCAGATAATCCAGTTATCTCAAGAATGATCGGTTCTGAGAATAGCCCTATAAACACGTCAATGAAACGCCCGATTCAATAAGAAGGAAACAGAATCGAAAATTCGGGATGTCACAAGAACTTCCTCTGGTCGTCCTTGCTCAAGGTCAGGTTTCCTGCCCTCCTCCACATAAGTCCTGCCTTCGCGTTTAGTCTCTCATCTGATTTTACTTGTTCTTGGTGAAAAATTCAATGTTAATAATCTTGTATAGCTTAAACGTTTACCTAACTTTTGGTTTGTCTCACTTTGCTCTCCATTTTTTTTATTTTCCATAATGTACCTATGACGTATCCTGATTTCTCCATGACATTTGGCTCAAGTTTTTTCCACATGTTAATGCATCGTAAATCTTATGTATCATATGTATAATTTCAGGTGTTGTAGACCACACGCGGTACAAAAGTCTTTTGCAGGACTATATGCAGAAGAGAAAGGGGCCGAATCCTGTTTATTGTACCGTCGATGCTGGATCTACAAAGGACGTAGCATTTATGTCAACCGTTTTTGTAGATGGGGATATCTTCACATCCGAAAATTTACCCCAAAAAAAGCTAGCTGAACAACAGGCTGCAAAAATTGCTTTATGTCGTTTGTCACGAAAGAGGAAGGATGAAGGCTGCCTTCCAGTCCTTGAGGTGTGATAATTCTTTATTTGTTGATGCTATTATTGAAATATACATTGCAAACGAGTCGCTTCGATTGTCTGTGAGAATATGTGATATGGTTGAAATGCTAGAAATCATCATCTTTGAATTGCTTCCATGTTCTCCTAACCATGCAAATGGATATCTTGAAGAAGCCTTGAACTTATCGATTAATTCATTAAAGGCTTTCCAACGATGAGTGTACATCGGTTAAATATCTCTACTTCTTTTACTCGTTAATATTGTCTTATAAAAGCTAATCAAGTCCAATAACGTGCCTTTTTATGGTTGTTAGAATACTTTATCCCCTTCTATGGGCACGCCCAAAGGGGCCGACATTTGATTCTGATTATTTAAATGTTCCCATCACGTGGTCATTGGGACGTTGATATCTCCATATGCTCTCTGGAAAGATCACTGCAATTTTTTGCTGGTCGCCAATACCTGTTTATCTATTACATTAGTGAGCGCTGGTTGCATCTGCTGGTATGCATTTGTTGACACCTAAAATTTTGAGATTTGATTTTTGCTAAATAAAAAAAAAGTCACGTGGCATGTAGTTTAGGAAAATTTAATTTTTTGTTATATTTTGTTAAGATTTTTCATAGATTTAGGTAATATACATTGAGAGATGCATTTTTGTGCAAAAGGGAATTCTTTTTTTATCAAATATGCAAAAAAATATTGCGCGGGGTGAAACGATATATTCAATGGAATTTTACGCGAGCAAAATTGGCAATGAAATATACCACAAAAGTACGTTTTTTTGGTGTATAAAAGGGTCGCGTACGATAGTTTTAAGGGGTCTCTCTTTCCGTTAAAAAAAAAGCACAAAAAGAAAAAAAGGTAAAAAGTGAGTTGGTAAAAAAAAAAAAAAAAGAAAGGGAAAACCCCCACGCGACTGTTCATCTTCCTCGCGGGGGGGTCTTTCGCCGTTCTTCGCCGGAGCCTCGACGACATGCCGCCGCCGCCTTGGCCCGCAACCCGCCACCTCTGCCTCGTCCGTGCCGCTCCGACGCCGAGCCCTGCCGCCGCAAAGCCGCGCCGCCGCGAAGTCCTGCTGCCGCGGAGCCCGACGCTTGCGCCTCACGCCACCCCGACGCTGCACGAAGCCCGCACCACCGCGAAGCCCCGCCGCGACCTGCACCCACGCCGCCGCGAAGCCCTGCCGCCACCGCGTCTCGCCCGCTCGCCTCAGCATTAACAATCCATTAGCCAAACCTTAGGTGGTTTACACCCGAAAATTTGGTCGCGACAGCATTATTTAGGATTAGTGAGTAAAGAGCCTCCATTATATATTACAAAGTGTGTGGGTCGAGAGTTGTCATTGCCTCGAACTAGGTTGAATAAGTGAAGACAACACATTGCCAATATAATCCATGAATCGTCTCAGTATATATTCGTAAAATGCCATGACTGCTGTATGGATTCTGTGCGTTTTCTCCTTCAAAGAAGCCTAAAGCAGTAAGTACAGCTGGTAACATTTCTAGATCGAATAGTATGACCATCAACTTTGATGCCCTTAGGTTCGTATCATCCTTTTGACGTTTTTATGAGAATTGCTTCAACTGAACCATTATCACCCTGCTGAATATTTATTCCACAGGCAAACAGAAAGCGGACAATTTAAAGCACTCAGCTTGTTAAGTCACATGCTAAAATAAAGAAGATTCTTAGTGACAGGTATATTCATTCTAAGCTGCTACTATTTGCACTCTTTTCCACGTGAAACATTGATGGAGTTACAATGATATGTGTCCAAAAGCTTTTCACTGAGCCTCCGCCAAACATGTTCAACACTGAAGCTTTTTCTTTCGTATTTTAAATTTCATGCAGCATGTGTGCTTTCTCGAAGGGCGTATATCATGCAACTACGTAACTGAGTTGAGGGGCTTTAGCTAGAATACCCTACTTGTTTAAGCATCCAAGCCAAATGTGCTTTTATGATATACAGTCTTCCTACTATGTGAACAAATGGTTGAGTTGAGAGACACGCTGTACGCTGAAACAACCATGAGAGGAAAGGTCATTTCGTCTGACCTATGCACTTCATTTTTACCATCAGTTTGTTTGACTTGGGTGTGAGATGTATGTCCAGTAAGTTATTCCGTTCTTTACCTTGTGTTCTGTTGGCTGCTTGCTATTTTGCCTATTGGGAGTGTCGTTTGCATGTCAATCAGACCCAAAAAGAAAACGTAGGTGTAAATTTGGACTTTCTGTTCACGATTCTGCTTAGCTAAGGAGAACTTCGTTAGGAAAACTTCGTATGATTTGTTCATCAATTAGGAAATACTTCATGTCTTAAATATTAAAATTGCGGCATGAGCATTGTGCGACTCCTGTACATGTATAAGGTAGCTTTGTGGACAAAACGTACTAAAAGGCTGCTTTACTAGTCGGACTGTAGTTGAAGGTGGGACAAAAGGAATTTTAGGCTTCAAAAAGCCTCCGTTCTTCCAAGTACCCACACTTTAGTTCCAGCTTCAAGTGAAGTTTTTATGCTACATGTGTTGCAGAAAGTAACGGGATGAAAATCGCCTCTAACTATCCATTTCTTGCTGGGTTTCTTTATGGATGTATCGTAGGTGTGCTTATCTAAGTACATACTTAACTGCAGGGCGAGGAGGAATGGTGGCAAAGAGAGCCGCCAGGAACGCTGACTAGCTGTGGATCTGCGGGGAAATATCCTCCTCCTTTTTAGCTATTGCTAGTGTTGGACTTGGAAGCGTTCCGCTTTTATGTTAGAGGTCCTTTGCATATTGGTAGGCGATGGATTGTAGGTTGTAGGTCGAACTTGTCTTTGTCTTGAACATTTGATATGTCGCACGGGTGATTGGGATACTTCAGTTTAATGTGGATGACACTTATTTTACTGCTTAAAGTTCAAGTTTTGTTGCTCTTTAGTTTTTTACTTTTATTTTCTTTTTACGGTTCAACTTTTGCTGATCTTGTTCTATTTCTACACGGTTTGTCGAAATCTGTAGAAAGTTTGAGCTCGGATGGTTTAACATAGGTTCGGCATTCGTCTCCAGATTTAGTGCATGTTTTGGTCATTTAAGCATGATCCCTATAAATATGTCGGGAAGGTTGACCATTTCGGGTGGGATGCTCACCTTAGTCCACAATTCTTTGCATTTCATTTCCTTTCCTCCACATTCCTTCTAACTTAGACTTCTGTTTTTCTTTTAATGTTTTACTTCTATTTTTCTTTTAATATTTTACTTCTAATGTCAAATGCATGCCTTCTCTTTTCAGATGCCAACACCCAAAATCTGCAAGAACATATGTAAATATCAGTTTTTTGGGGATATTCTCATGCTTTTGAAAGGCAAACAATTTCAATTAACATTTTAGGTGACTTACATTATCTTAAATCCGATTCACATAAAATTTGAGGCAGCATGAAAATCTATTATGTGTAGTTAAAGTCTAAGCAGAGAGAATATCTACTCTTATATTCATTATGTCAGAATTTGAAAACCAATATTCAAATCTCTTAAATTATTATGATGTTGTGAAAAGGGGAAATTTTTTTTTTGAGGGATTGCAAAAGAAGTACCACAAGTTAAAAATCTTCCAGGTGATACGAACTAGGGAGATATCAAGCGGAGATATTCATGTTTCGAATGCTATATTCACCTTATGAATATAAAATTTATATTAAAATAATCATATAAGTCACACCATATCACAACAAAAACTTTGTTAGTTCAGTGGTTATGTTGGTATTTGTTCATGTTGGAAATGTTCAATTCTTCATTCATGCAAACGTACTTTTTGTCGAAGAGGCTTGGAAACCATTCTGGGCTCATAGAATCAAGAACTGAATCACCTCTCTCTAAAATAGGCCTTGAAATGGTCGGTGCAAACCAATTCAGTTTAGCTTTTGGGTTAAATCGGATCCGATGCACACCTCTGCAGAAGTTTTGAACTTTATTATTTGCAAAAATTTTCAAAGTCTGCATTTAGTGGACAAAGTTCTTGCTAGACATAATTTTCAATTTGTTTATAAATTTTGACAACTGAATTATAGTCGACAAATTGGGCAAACAATTTAAACAATAGAATAGGAACCAAAAAAGTAGATAGATTGATAGACATACAAACAAGAGAGCAAACCAACAAATATAAAAAAACAATAATTAAATAAAGAAGAAAGGAGGTTTAATTCGGTGTCCATCAAATTTGCAAAGTCAAACTGAAGAGCCTGGTCAAAAGAAAAGAGGCCCAACGTAAATGCTCATGAAGCATGATCGCTCAATAGATAGAGGCCAGCCGGTCAAAGGAAAGAGGCCCATCGTAAATAATAAAAATGCCCACAAATATAATGGCCCCCCTCTCTCTCTCCCTCTCTCATTTTCTCTTGACTGAAGAAGAGGAGTGGCGTGAGCAGTGACGCGCGCAAGGAACGGCAAGAATGTTGTACTATCGGATTCGATCATCAACAGCGCACTGATCAGTTTCATTAGCAAGGTAATTTTCTATATATTATTTATTATGCTCATTTGAACAAAAACTAAGTTGATGCAGTTTCAATCGCATTCGAGTCTCTTCGTTTGATTTAGAACATTACTCGGGAATTTCATTTGAGTCAACCCAGAAACCTCAGTTTGAAATAGTTAAATTTTATCCCTCATCATAAACTGTTCCGCGATATGCCCATGAGAAATATTTGCTAAGGAGTTCTGAGAATTGTTAAATCGAAAAACTTTTATCATGATTTACATGATATAAATGGATTCATTAGCTGTCAAACACAATTTTCATGCATAAAGAAAATCATCAATAATTTCTCTCTCCCTCCTTCCCTCCCTCCCTACGTGATCGTGTCGAATCCATGGCCTGAGTGTTAATCGCTACACTCATTCACATCGATTTTGTCTATCTCGTTGCTCTTATTTGTGTGTTACTATGTCTCTTGTTCTCCGTGTCTGTAGAAATCGTAGTTGGTGTACATTATTCGAGGATGACCGCCGAATGTGGCGGTCGACGATAGAGGTCTGGTGATGAGTATATGTCGATTGACTGTGAAGTGCATAAGTTCGTGTTTTGATTTGTTGGTGTATGGAGTTTTGATTGAAGTTGTTTGTTCTCGGTTTGCTTGAGGG
The DNA here is from genome assembly GCA_014182565.1 of Eucalyptus marginata. Taxonomy (NCBI): domain Eukaryota; kingdom Viridiplantae; phylum Streptophyta; class Magnoliopsida; order Myrtales; family Myrtaceae; genus Eucalyptus; species Eucalyptus marginata. The sequence goes on along the minus strand of CM024591.1, from coordinate 3,916,786 downwards.
AGGGCTCACATGGTTAGGTTTTAATTGCAAAAATTAAAGGAGATGGGCGCAAAACAAAAGTGCAAAAAGAGAGAGAGGACTTGCGCGATTAGTCTTTTTTTCCGGGAAAAGTACCAAAATAGTTCTAAATCTTTTGTATTTGTACCAATTCAACCATAAACTTTTTAATAGGACTATTTTAGTCCTAAACATTTTTACATTGGTACCAATTCAATCCATCCGACTAATTTAAGCCGGAAATTGCTGACATAGCCACCGGCGGTCTTATGTGGCGCCATGTGGACAAATTTTATAATTTTATATATATTTTTCAGATTTTTTAAATTATTTTTTCTTTTTTTTTCTTTTTTTTTTTTTTTTTTTTTTTTTTTTTTTGTTTTCTCCTTATCCCTTAGCCGGCGAGGTTACCGGCCACTGAGCTAGTCGAGGCGAGGGGCCCTGCGCCCTCGTCGGCCCACCGGCGAGGGCCGCCACGCCCTCGCTAGCCACGGGCGTGGGCATCGTCCCCGCCTAGATCCAAGCGAAGGCCTTTGCACCCTCATCGGCCACGGGCGGCGCCCTAACTCGCCATGAGCGAGGGTTGCTGCGCCCTCGCTTGTGGCCGACGTGGGCGCAGAGGCCCTCGCCGGCCAATGGGCGAGGGTTTCGGCCCTCGCTTGGATCTGGGCGGGGGTTGACGCCCACGCTTATGGTTGGCAAGGGCTTGGGGCCCCTCGCCTCGACCAGCCGGTGGCCGGTGACCTCGCCCACCAAGGGGTAAGGAAAAAAAAAAAAAAAAAAAAAAAAAAAAAAAAAAAATTTAAAAATCTGAAAAATATAAAAAATTATAAAATTCATCCACGTGGCGCCACATAAGACTGCCGGCAGCCACATCGGCAATTTCCGGCTTAAATTAGCCGGATGGACTAAATTAGTACCAATGTGAAAAGGTTTAGGACTAAATTGGTCCAATTGAAAAGTTTAGGACTAAATTGGTACAAATGCAAAATGTTTAGAACTATTTTGGTACTTTTCCCCCCTTTTTTTCCTTTTCTAATATTTTCTTTTTCCTTTTTTCCCTTTACTCTCTTAGTTGTTATTAGGTTTTAATCGCAAAAATGACCTTAAAAGTGAAAAGGCGACCCGTTTATTCTTGCAATTCGACTCCCCTAAGAGGATATCATGAGCTGAACTCCACGTGAATGGAGGTTATGAAGGTCCAAAACACGCACAAAAGAAAATTTTGGAGATCCGAACCTTGATTGTAAGAGCCAGATATCATAACGTTTGGACTCACGGACGCCAGATTCCTGATTTCTATAAATTCGGACTCCATTTGTTTCACGGAAAAATTTAATTTGAAAATTATATTCCTTAAAGTATTGTTCAAAATAATTAGTCAATATAAAATATTTTCATAATTGACAATAATTTATGTTTATACATCTTAGCAGGCGATGGAAATAGTCTTCATTCGTTTATTTTTAAGTGATGTAAGCAATTGTCTTTAAAAAATGTTTTCAGATTAATTATTTTCTATGAAATAAACAAAGTTTCAATCTCGTTAATAATTTCCTTGATGGTGCCATGTATATCAAGACTTAGGAAAAAAATAATGATATATATGCACATATCATTATAACGAATGACCTGCCATACTTTTTCTATAATATGATGTTAAGTTTCTTATTAATCTTTTATACCTAGCATTAATTTTTGGACTTAGTATTTTCGAATAATTATGAAAAATAGGAAATATAGGCATGAAAGATTTTATGTTAATTAGAGCGAAGCTGAGGGGGGATAAGTGAAGAATGAATGCCTCATCTATCACTTGTTTTCTCAGCAAAATATATGTCTAGTTTCCTGAGAAAATCATGAATCTCATTTGGGGAGTGAGATTCTTCAAATATATATATATAATAAAGAAATAAAGAAGATTCCTATTAAAAACATTTTCAATATAGTACATTTTTACATTTAATGTAGAATTGAATTTGTCAATAGTGAAATTTCATTGCATTTTAAGAAAGTTTATGAAAGCTTACTTATTTGTGATCAAGTGCAAAACATTATGGCGTTTGGCTTACATGGAAAGAAAACAAAATGTAGATTTGTATTCCACACGGAATAAAATTTCTCGAACAACACGGTATCGGATCAATTACCTAGCTACAATTATTACTGCGGTTCCCCTTTTATATTGCTATAACCACAAAACTATCAAAGCACAACTCCACTCGCCACCTTCATTGGTCATCAGATGCCGGAAGTTGCCGCAACCAGTCATCGCCCGCCTATCGCCAATGCCACTGCTAGTCGCCAACACCAGCCGCTTCTCTAATTCAGGGATTAATGACTCCACATTTGTGGTTGCTTTTTTTATTTATTTGTTTCCGTTGTCTCATTCTACCTATCAATCACAACAGGGAGCTATCCAGTTGGATTTTTGCTTACATATCCCCGGATCCAAGCTAGAAATATTTTACGAGTCAGGAGGTCATGAATATATTATGATTTTCCTTATAGAAGCATGCATGATAATAAGCATAAAAATTTAGGGTGTGCTGAGGATAGAAGCAAGACTGAGTGAATACATATGGGAAGTGAGAATTACATTTGGCCATTTAAACTTTAGAGGCGGCTGACTTAAAACCCTAATTTACAATGCATTTGTTTTGGGGGAAGTATTGTTTTTGGAACTTTCATCCATTTGATTCACTCAATGAAAGTCAATTGAAAATACTTTCCACTCAAAGAAAATATACATGTATAAAATTAGAAAAGAGAATTCCTAAATCTAAGAATGTGAAAACACTTGCCGGAATTATTCATCTTAAACTTTTTTAATATTTTATTTTTTTATGCGCTCTAAAAGGTCGCCTAAGAGAGGATGAATAAATAGAATAAGAAAAAAATAAAAAGAATGAAAGGGATCGAATTCTATAAGTATTGTATTTGTCTTTGGATCGTATTAGAAGTGAAGATGTTTTTGTGTTGTGTATATTTTATCGCATGCATATATATATATATGGATTTGGCTGGAAGTACTACATGTGAAAACATTTTTGTGCCATTAAAAAGAAATGTAAAAAAAATTCACCAAATTCAATATTTTACGATGTTTTTCTTTTTCCTAATAAAATGATCATGCTCAATGGATTTGCTTTTCATTAGCTCTTAATTATGGTCTTCAATATCTCTGAATTCCATAGATTTGGTTGCCAAATCCACGCTTATAGGAATTTGTGATCATTGTGGCATCATTATTGATGGTAGATAAAGGTGCCGTCATATTAGCAAGACTCATCTTTCTATGCCCTTTCTACCTCTAAAGCTAACTTAGTTGTAGGAATAACTAACAGGGAAATGTTAGGATTTGGTGCTAACTTAGAAGGATAATATCTAAAAGAAGCTATTAAATGTAAAGAATTACAAACCAAAACATTGTAACGTTGTAATTCAATAGAAAAAGGTAAAGGTAAAATATAATTGAAGTGATAAAATATTGATACGTAACAGAAGCGAAATCTTGTAACCCACATAAAATTGGTAACGTAATTTAATAATAATTTAGTAGGCCACTTTAATTCAAGTTAGTCTTATCATATAAGAGGTAATAAATTCGAATAGTTCGTGTTGCTTTTGCCTAACCATGGCATATCTCATGTATCGAAAAATTTTAATTGCTAAGATCTTGGTGGTGCTACGGTGATTATCTCATCAACTTGTATCCTACTTGAATATTCTGCATTGAGATGTGGACCTTTGTAGTGACTTTAAAGGAGACAGGAGCAATTGCTGATCAAGCAGAACAAAACGCTACTTGAATATTCTTGCTTTTCTCATATAATTGTACCTTTTCTTTTTGTATCTTGTGATCGATCTAACTATGTAGCTCAGTTTAACTTTTCTCTTTGCCCTTTGAGTTTACCTTATCAATAGCTTTTTGAAAATCTTGAAATCAAATCCAACTGTATGTGAATCATTTTATTTTTTTCAAATCAACTTATTGCCTTAAAAACAAACTTAGGGCAAAAATTGATTCTGCTTTGAATGCCTAATATAAGAGGACCTATGTTTTTTCTTTTAATTTCAAAATCAGTAGAAATTTAACAAAGCAGAAGAATTCAATCATCAATCTATATATTACAATATGTGAATGTAATGAACATATGTAGCGATCAATAAGACTTATTCCCTCCAAATGAATTATAGTCACCGCAAATGAACAAAAAGAATTTTCAGTTAGTGTTTCAATGTCATCATATGATTGGAAAAAAGACATACAATTGTTTATATGAAGCCCAAAAACTAAGCTCAAATATGCAGAAGCTAATGGCCCCAAATTAGATGATGACGATATGTTAACCCATAATGCCCAGTCGATAGAATGCCTAATAAGCGTATCAATCATAATGTTATCACAATATTATTGGCCCACTAAAAGAGAAAGCGGCAAAAACAAAGCTCTCTGATTCGGTCACCGAGCAGTCGGAAATCAATAGAATGTTTGACATTCTCATTAATTATGAGTTTATGATAAACAGAGTTTAAGTGAAGTTCATGATACATTGCAATGATCGATTGACTTAAAACATGAAAAAAGTTGAAGATTAAGTCAAGGCGGAACCATCATCCAATGGATAACTATAGCAAAAGGAATCATTGCTAGAGTAGCGCAAGTCAAGAGGTATTTAGTATTTCTTGCGGGGGGAAAATTAGTATAACTGAATGGCTCATTAGAGATACAAGAGGAATCAAAGCGAAGCATATACACATTTTACACAGATAATACAGTATGGTCAATGAGCACACAGCATCAATCTGGACATTAAAAATCACGGAGAGCCCATCAACTTTTTGAAGAGGAGAAGATTATTCATCACGGATTAATCTGGGTTAGATTTCGTCTAAGTTTGGATTTTTAATTTCCAATTCCAGTACTTGTATATGTTTATAAGAGCTTTACGGTCATACTTTGTAAGCTTTTTCACATACTTCTATCATCCCAATTAATAAGTTTTATGTTCAATTTTAGCCATCGAGCAAACATGGCATCAAAGAATGTAAGTAATCTATTCTAGTTCAAGAAAGTTTTTATGCGATTTCCTTGCTTTCAACTACGAAGCTCCATAACGTTGCACACAACACAGGATCTTTTGTTAAAACTATTATTATTAACATTAAGATGCAGAAACACAATAAATACATCGTGAGTATGACAAATTTGAATGATTTAAAGATACATTCTCACTTTATCATCCCTCTTCCAAGTATTAATATAGGTACCTAAAGAAACATAATACAACACATTAAGTAGGGAAGATGGTCAGATCTTGTTGATATTTTACCAAAAAACCTGTGAACCAAAAACTTCCCACTACAAAGTTACGTTACTAACTATAGATCGATAGCCTTGCCCATTGACATGACATCATCGCACCAAAACCAGGGGTCTATCAAAGCCGTAAAGACTACATTTGGTCATCCAAATTTCTAACCAGGATGGACTGAACAGGATAGAATACAAAATCTATAAATTTTACTATATCATATCTACTATTTGGTGATTGCCGTCGGGTGTATTAACATAATATCATATACATTGTCTGGTATAAACGCCATATTAATATAAACGAACTAAAAATTTTACAAAAGGAGATAGTAAATATCTCTTGTGACGCTTTTTCCTACCTATTTTTAGTTGCTCTTTTTTATTTTATTTTACTCTCTTTTTTAATTAGTTTCATTGTAATTTCTTTCTTCCCTTCCATCATTCTCTAATAGAATTTTATTAAATAGTAAACTATATTAATATACCTAAAATATTAAAATACCTAAAACATTCAATAAATATAAATATATATGTATTTATATTTATATATTGAATTTATATTATAAAATAGAATTAAATTCGAATATATAAATATAAATTAAAATAAGTAAAATTTTACTTTTTATTTTGAAATTCTTATATTAGAACTCAAATATTATTTAAATATTGAAGTATAATTTTAATGCTGCTAAATTTTTTGGTTAAAAATAATTTTATTTTTGTTAATTTTGTTAATTTAAGAAGTTTATTATTCGAGAACAATAACTTTCCTAATAAGGATATTATAAATCCTATCCATCTTTATCTTACATCTCAATCGAATAATTTTATCTGGTCTACATCAGTTTATATCCGACTTTACTTTGATTGAAGTAGGCATCGAATGCAGGATATAATAAATTTTATTCTATCTTAAATTTTATTTTGCCAAATGCAGCCAGAGTGGTTTAACCAACTCTTTGTCGTTATTGAAATACCAGACAACAAATTGATAGGGGATCCACTCTTGCAACCTTGTGTCAATCCACACAATAGAAATACACTTAGTATAAATTACTGCCAAATTGGCTACAAACGCATCAAAGGAGTAAGCCAAAGCATCTCTAAGTGTGAGGTAGGAAATTATCTTATCACTCAACCTAGTACAACAAACGATAATCCTCCTAGACAAATATGAAATAACTATGAAAGGCAAATGAACAAGTTTATGCACTATCTTTCCTATAATGGTATGCCAATAAAAAGCAGTTATGCGGAAGATTATTCACAAGACGATGACAATACCACATTGTGTAGCCATTCTCAAAAATCAACATTCATTACATTCCATAATCATATGCAATTCATTACCAAAATATAATCATCATGTCTTTTCTATTCATCACTCACATAAGTAGGAGAAACACAATTTCTTCTTTGCCTTTCCCATGTAAACGGTGATAACATAGTAAGAGATTAGCAAATTCATATGGAAATCGACAAGTTATATGATCAACAACTTAGAGAATCGACAATGTGAATATCGACAATCCAAAGAAGCGACTTTGTGAACATCTACAACCCAAATAATCAACTGATTGATTAATCCATAACACTTAGCTCATAAATCACTGATTTAGTCAAGTTACAAAAATATCACTTGTAGGTTTAGTTTTCGTTATTCTACATTTTTCACACTTAAAAATGCCATTGCATCGCATAGAAACAATCATATTCTCCCTATGGAATCGATCAAATACATTCTAGGTATGTAACAAGCTTATCGGTTCGATTAAAACGAGCACTAGGATTTAATGTACGATCATTGTAACTTACCTACATTTGATAACAAAGGTCAAACTAAATTCAACAACCATCAACTAATAAAATCAAGATTACTAAGTGGATCAATTTAACTTAGTTCATATAATTTTCACTTGCCATGAACAAAGACTTGGACAACTCAACACCTTAATCACCTCGTAAGCCTTTGAAAGATGAAATTAGAAGCTTCAAGAAAAGAAGTGTAAGAATTTTGCCTACACTTAAAATTTTGGAGAGTGAGATTGAAAAAGAAAGTCGAAGGCTTGAAGAATTTTGCGATGAGATTATATGGCCAAGGGATATGTATTTGAAAGACTACACAAGAGTTACAAGAAAATAAGAACAATTGACCAAGGCTAAAAGCAATGACAACCTTCGTTTGAAAAAAATTAGTGAAGAATGAGAGAGATGTTCTCAAGTTTAAAACGTTACAAATGGTATAAAACACCCTCTGTATCGATTGCACAAGCAAAGAAATTAGTGTCTATTCTAAGCACTGATAACACCAAAAAATATTTGAAACTTTTCAAAACGTTTAGCAAGAGTTATCAAAAGTTAGGAGAATCACAACTTAAGTAAATTCCGAACGTGAAAATTATTCAACACACAACGGAGCACGTCCTTCATCACCACTATATAATCCACCATTCAGAAATACTCATTAATCTAATCATATTGAAAACACTTTTGGAGAATAATGGACACGGAAAATGCATTTCACATCTCCTGCGTACTTCCACATCAGTAATCCAGCTGAGATTGCACATTTAACAATTATATACCCACATATCATTTGCTCAAGTAAGAATTTCCGGATGTCATAGAAATTATTTGTTTGTGTGTCATTTAGTAATTTGAGTTTCACAAAGTCCTCGGACTTCAAGACATATTAAAACGCACTCCGTTTCAAGTTGAAGTTAGATTTGACAGTTTAATTGACGATCGATCTTGGATTGGACTTTAATCATTAAGTGCTTTCAGCAACCGCAACTTGACAAAAATACGTATGACGATAATCTATGTAATCATTGGTCTTGCAAATCTCTCTTTCTCTTAAAAGCATGCATGCACTCGTACTTCATTCCATTGCAAGTAACTTAGTGTCTCTTTTGGTCAAGCGATATCTTTATTCTCGATCTATATTCATCAAGGATGAGCATCCTTCTCAAGATTTATCAAAAAGGTACATACACGATTAAGTAATAGGTCTCCAAATTATAGAAAATTCCTATGGTCGAGGTTTCTCGAGAAGGTAAGCCCTCAATAAAACTATTTTAGTGGTCATTCTTGAGCTACGGTACATAGCAAGAAAAGAATTGATATTTTTCCCACATAATCAGACTTTTCAATTATTTAAATATAACATGTGCATTCTTTGGTTTTCAAGCTAAGCTTTCTAAATTTGGTCACAATTAGAAACCCATTCATTGTGGGTTTTCGTCCATCGATCAACTTGAAAGCGTGAAATTATCAAATTGAACGATACGTTGCGATTGACGGGTGTACCAATTTAGGTTTTGTTTGTCATAGGTGCTCGAGTTGTGGTTTTTTCATAGTAGTAATCCAATTTAACGGAAATCGATGGGGGATAAATTATCCATTTTGGGTTTTTTTTCTGGTCAAAATATTAATTTAAAGTAAATTTGTCGGAAATGTACTCGTTTGATGTCTTTCATGATATTAATGCTTTACAAAAATAAGCCGTCTAAGACGAGATATTATCCAGTCCAAACCGGGAAATAATTTAAATTAAATCCTATTTCTTAGTAGATAATTTGTCTCAATTAGATGGTTACTATCCTAGCGTTGCAATCTATCTAAAAGTCTATCCTAATAGATTAGGATTGAGTTTGAATAAAATAAAAGGATAAGTGCACAAGTGGTTTTAAAACTTGTGATCTGAAATTTGCGAAGATTACGATCCAAGTCGGTAGAAATTTATTGGGTTGGATTTCGATCCCGTCCGAATTGGGATGGCGTGGCTTCTCCTTAGGTCATTTGTCGGTCCTACGTGGCAGGCAAATCCAAAACGGCGAGTTTTTCCGCAGCCCCAAACTTTGAATAATCTCCTTACAGATCGAGGAATAATCTCCTTAAAGATCGAGTTCACTTATTTTAAACCCAAACTCCCCACTTCTCATACTGTTCCAATCTCTACCGATACCTTCATCAGATTACAAATAGCAAAATTGATCATCTGCCTTCTTTTCATTCACGGCCAAGCTCCAATGGATTCCTCCGGCAGCCCCCTCACGTTCAAGCTCCATACCCGAGTGATTTTTAATATCTATGAACACTCAAATCATGTGTCTCAGATCCACCCACAGTCTTCCATACCGGCGAATCATCCAACAGTATACGGGTGTGTGATCGGAATTAATAGGGGTCGCACCGTGGAGATTTTTGATAGTTTCAAGCTTCAATACGACCCCGACACTCGTTTGCTCGACCACGACTTTCTCAACGAGCAGCACAAGCGCTGTTTAGTGCTCTTCTCTCCCTCTCTCTTTTGGCCCCCCCTTTTTCTTTGTTAAATGATTTCTTGTTGCGAGCAGATTATTATTATTTTTATTGTTTCTGATCTTGTTTCTTTTTTTTCCTTTTTCCTCTTTAATTGGCCATAGATACGGAGACTTGCCCGAATTTTTGTGTGCTTGGATGGTATGCCAGTGGGCACGTTGCAGATGAATCTAGTATGGTTATTCACAAAGCTGTAAGTTCCGAGTGTAATCCTCTATTTGGTTGGGATCTTTGCCTGTGTTCATTGTTTTGTTCCATATAATTGAGTCTCATGGGTGACTTTCTCTGCGTTGGTTTATAGTTAAATAAGGTTCAAATGTGATTGTTGCACGTGCGAGTCTGAATTTTTGACCTCTGTGCGATCATACGACTTTTTTTCCTTTTTTAATGTGGCGTAACCCCTCTCCAAGTTATTCAAAGTGTATTATGAATTATCAAGCATAGTGTAAATTGATAATGTTAGTATATTTTATTTACAGTTGATGAATATCAATAGAAGTCCGATCTGCGTATTCTCAATCCTTATGCCCTAAGTGCCCTAAAGGATCTCCCCGTTACCATCTGTGGAGAAGGTAAGTGGTTTTTAATGTCCTTTTCAGAAGGTTTGTCTTTCAATATGATAGTCATTGTCCGTTTCCTTTTTTTTTTTTTCAGTTGTACCAGCCGGAATGGAAGATCTCAGCGAATTTTCCCAGCCAGAACTTCCTCTGGTCGTCCTTGCTCAAGGTCAGGTTTCCTGCCCTCCTCCACATAAGTCCTGCCTTCGCGTTTAGTCTCTCATCTGATTTTACTTGTTCTTGGTGAAAAATTCAATGTTAATAATCTTGTATAGCTTAAACGTTTACCTAACTTTTGGTTTGTCCCACTTTGCTCTCCATTTTTTTATTTTCCACAATGTACCTATGACGGATCCTGATTTCTCCATGACATTTGGCTCAAGTGTTTTCCACATATTAATGCATCGTAAATCTTATGTATCATATGTATAATTTCAGGTGTTGTAGACCACACGCAGTACAAAAGTCTTTTGCAGGACTATATGCAGAAGAGAAAGGGGCCGAATCCTGTTTATTGTACCGTCGATGCTGGATCTACAAAGGACGTAGCATTTATGTCAACCGTTTTTGTAGATGGGGATATCTTCACATCCGAAAATTTACCCCAAAAAAAGCTAGCTGAACAACAGGCTGCAAAAATTGCTTTATGTCGTTTGTCACGAAAGAGGAAGGATGAAGGCTGTCTTCCAGTCCTTGAGGTGTGATAATTCTTACCTTGTTGCTGCTATTATTGAAATATACATTGCAAATGAGTCGCTTCGATTGTCTGTGAGAATATGTGATATGGTTGAAATGCTAGAAATCATCATCTTTGAATTGCTTCCATGTTCTCCTAACCATGCAAATGGATATCTTGAAGAAACCTTGAACTTATCGATTAATTCATCAAAGGCTTTCCAACCATGAGTGTACATCAGTTAAATATCTCTACTTCTTTTACTCGTTAATATTGTCTTATAAAAGCTAATCAAGTCCAATAACGTGCCTTTTTATGGTTGTTAGAATACTTTATCCCCTTCTATGGGCACGCCCAAAGGGGCCGACATTTGATTCTGATTATTTAAATGTTCCCATCACGTGGTCATTGGGACGTTGATATCTCCATATGCTCTCTGGAAAGATCACTGCAATTTTTTGCTGGTCGCCAATACCTGTTTATCTATTACATTAGTGAGCGCTGGTTGCATCTGCTGGTATGCATTATTTAGGATTAGTGAGTAAAGAGCCTCCATTATATATTACAAAGTGTGTGGGTCGAGAGTTGTCATTGCTTCGAACTAGGTTGAATAATAGACAACACATTGCCAATATAATCCATGAATCGTCTGAGTATATATTCTTAAAATGCCATCACTGCTGTATGGATCCTGTGCGTTTTCTCCTTTTGAGAAGCCTAAAGCAGTAAGTACAGCTGGTAACATTTCTAGATCGAATAGTATGACCATCAACTTTGATGCCCTTAGGTTCGTATCATCCTTTTGACGTTTTTATGAGAATTGCTTCAACTGAACCATTATCACCCTGCTGAATATTTATTCCACAGGCAAACAGAAAGCGGACAATTTAAAGCACTCAGCTTGTTAAGTCACATGCTAAAATAAAGAAGATTTCTTAGTGACAGGTATATTCATTCTAAGCTGCTACTATTTGCACTCTTTTCCACGTGAAACATTGATGGAGTTACAATGATATGTGTCCAAAAGCTTTTCACTGAGCCTCCGCCAAACATGTTCAACATTGAAGCTTTTTCTTTCGTATTTTAAATTTCATGCAGCATGTGTGCTTTCTCGAAGGGCGTATATCATGCAACTACGTAACTGAGTTGAGGGGCTTTAGCTAGAATACCCTACTTGTTTAAGCATCCAAGCCAAATGTGCTTTTATGATATACAGTCTTCCTACTATGTGAACAAATGGTGGAGTTGAGAGACACGCTGTACGCTGAAACAACCATGAGAGGAAAGGTCATTTGGTCTGACCTATGCACTTCATTTTTACCATCAGTTTGTTTGACTTGGGTGTGAGATGTATGTCCAGTAAGTTATTCCGTTCTTTACCTTGTGTTCTGTTGGCTGCTTGCTATTTTGCCTATTGGGAGTGTCGTTTGCATGTCAATCAGACCCAAAAAGAAAACGTAGGTGTAAATTTGGACTCTGTTCACGATTCTGCTTAGCTAAGGAGAACTTCATTAGGAAAACTTCGTATGATTTGTTCATCAATTGGGAAATACTTAATGTCTTAAATATTAAAATTGCGGCATGAGCATTGTACGACTCCTGTACATGTATAAGGTAGCTTTGTCGACAAAACGTACTAAAAGGCTGCTTTACTAGTCGGACTGTAGTTGAAGGTGGGACAAAAGGAATTTTAGGCTTCAAAAAGCCTCCGTTCTTCCAAGTACCCACACTTTAGTTCCAGCTTCAAGTGAAGTTTTTATGCTACATGTGTTGCAGAAAGTAACGGGATGAAAATCGCCGCTAACTATCCATTTCTTGCTGGGTTTCTTTATGGATGTATCGTAGGTGTGCTTATCTAAGTACATACTTAACTGCAGGGCGAGGAGGAATGGTGGCAAAGAGAGCCGCCAGGAACTCTGACTAGCTGTGGATCTGCGGGGAAATATCCTCCTCCTTTTTAGCTATTGCTAGTGTTGGACTTGGAAGCGTTCCGCTTTTATGTTAGAGGTCCTTTGCATATTGGTAGGCGATGGATTGTAAGTTGTAGGTCGAACTTGTCTTTGTCTTGAACATTTGATATGTCGCACGGGTGATTGGGATACTTCAGTTTAATGTGGATGACACTTATTTTACTGCTTAAAATTCAAGTTTTGTTGCTCTTTAATTTTTTACTTTTATTTTCTTTTTACGGTTCAACTTTTGCTGATCTTGTTCTATTTCTACACGGTTTGTCGAAATCTGTAGAAAGTTTGAGCTCGGATGGTTTAACATAGGTTCGGCATTCGTCTCCAGATTTAGTGCATGTTTTGGTCATTTAACCATTTCGGGTGGGATGCTCACCTTAGTCCACAATTCTTTGCATTTCATTTCCTTTCCTCCACATTCCTTCTAACTTAGACTTCTGTTTTTCTTTTAATGTTTTACTTCTATTTTTCTTTTTAATATTTTACTTCTAATGTCAAATGCATGCCTTCTCTTTTTCAGATGCCAACACCCAAAATCTGCAAGAACATATGTAAATATCAGTTTTTGGGGATATTCTCATGCTTTTGAAAGGCAAACAATTTCAATTAACATTTTAGGTGACTTACATTATCTTAAATCCGATTCACATAAAATTTGAGGCAGCATGAAAATCTATTACGTGTAGTTAAAGTCTAAGCAGAGAGAATATCTACTCTTATATTCATCATGTCAGAATTTGAAAACCAATATTCAAATCTCTTAAATTATTATGATGTTGTGAAAAGGGGAAATTTTTTTTGAGGGATTGCAAAAGAAGTATCACAGGTTAAAAATCTCCCAGGTGATACGAACTAGGGAGATATCAAGCGGAGATATTCATGTTTCGAATGCTATATTCACCTTATGAATATAAAATTTATATTAAGATAATCATATAAGTCACACCATATCACAACAAAAACTTTGTTAGTTAAGTGGTTATGTTGGTATTTGTTCATATTGAAAATGTTCAATTCTTCATTGATGCAAACGTACTTTTTGTCGAAGAGGCTTGGAAACCATTCTGGGCTCATAGAATCTAGAACTGAATCACCTCTCTCTAAAATAGGCCTTGAAATGGTCGGTGCAAACCAATTCAGTTTAGCTTTCGGGTTAAATCGGATCCGATGCACACCTCTGCAGAAGTTTTGAACTTTATTATTTGCAAAAATTTTCAAAGTCTGCATTTAGTGGACAAAGTTCTTGCTAGACATAATTTTCAATTTGTTTATAAATTTTGACAACTGAATTATAGTCGACAAATTGGGCGAACAATTTAAACAATAGAAAAGGAACCAAAAAAGTAGATAGATTGATAGACATACAAACAAGAGAGCAAACCAACAAATATAAAAAAAAAAAAAAAAATTTAAATAAAGAAGAAAGGAGGTTTAATTCGGTGTCCATCAAATTTGCAAAGTCAAACTGAAGAGCCTGGTCAAAAGAAAAGAGGCCCAACGTAAATGCTCATGAAGCATGATCGCTCAATAGATAGAGGCCAGCCGGTCAAAGGAAAGAGGCCCATCGTAAATAATAAAAATGCCCACAAATATAATGGCCCCCTCTCTCTCTCCCTCTCTCATTTTCTCTTGACTGAAGAAGAGGAGTGGCGTGAGCAGTGACGCGCGCAAGGAACGGCAAGAATGTTGTACTATCGGATTCGATCATCAACAGCGCACTGATCAGTTTCATTAGCAAGGTAATTTTCTATATATTATTTATTTTGCTCGTTTGAACAAAAACTAAATTGATGCAGTTTCAATCGCATTCGAGTCTCTTCGTCTGATTTAGAACATTACTCGGGAATTTCATTTGAGTCAATCCAGAAACCTCAGTTTGAAATAGTTAAATTTTATCCCTCATCATAAACTGTTCCGCGATATGCCCACGAGAAATATTTGCTAAGGAGTTCTGAGAATTGTTAAATCGAAAAACTTTTATCATGATTTACATGATATAAATGGATTCATTAGCTGTCAAACACAATTTTCATGCATAAAGAAAATCATCAATAATTTCTCTCTCCCTCCTTCCCTCCCTCCCTAGGTGATCGTGTCGAATCCATGGCCTGAGTGTTTATCGCTACACTCATTCACATCGATTTTGTCTATCTCGTTGCTCTTATTTGTGTGTTACTATGTCTCTTGTTCTCCGTGTCTGTAGAAATCGTAGTTGGTGTACATTATTCGAGGATGACCGCCGAATGTGGCGGTCGACGATGGAGGTCTGGTGATGAGTATATGTCGATTGACTGTGAAGTGCATAAGTTCGTGTTTTGATTTGTTGGTGTATGGAGTTTTGATTGAAGTTGTTTGTTCTCGGTTTGCTTGAGGGAGGGCTCACATGGTTAGGTTTTAATTGCACAAATTAAAAGGAGATGGGCGCAAAACAAAAGTGCAAAAAGAGAGAGAGGACTTGCGCGATTAGTCTTTTTTTTCCGGGAAAAGTACCAAAATAGTTCTAAATCTTTTGTATTTGTACCAATTAAACCCTAAACTTTTTAATAGGACTATTTTAGTCCTAAACATTTTTACATTGGTACCAATTCAATACATCCGACTAATTTAAGCCGGAAATTTCTGACATAGCCATCGGCGGTCTTATGTGGCGCCACGTGGACAAATTTTATAATTTTATATATTTTTTTCAGATTTTTTAAATTATTTTTTTTTTTTTTTCCTTTTTTTCTCTTTTTTTTTCTTTCTTTTTTTTTTTGTTTTCTCTTTATCCCTTAGCCGGCGAGGTTGTCGGCCACAGGCTAGTCGAGGCGAGGGGCCCTGCGCCCTCGCCGGCCACTGGCGAGGCCCGCCACGCCCTCGCCGGCCATAGGCATGGGCATCGGCCCCCGCCCAGATCCAGGCGAAGGCCTTTGCACCCTCATCGGCCCACGGAGGCGCCCTAACTTGCCATAAGCGAGGGTTGCTGCACCCTCGCTTGTGGCCGACGAGGGCGCAGAGGCCCTCGCCGGCCAATTGGCGAGGGTTTCGGCCCTCACTTGGATCTGGGCGGGGCCGCCCACGCTTATGGTTGGCGAGGGCTTGGGGCCCTCGCCCCGACCAGCCCGTGGCCGGCACCTCGCCAACCAAGGGGTAAGGAGAGAAAGAAAAAAAAAAAAAAAATTTAAAAATCTGAAAAATATAAAAAAAATTTATAAAATTCATCCACGTGGCGCCACATAACACTTTGCCGGCAGCCACTCGGCAATTTCCGGCTTAAATTAGCCGGATGGACTAAATTAGTACCAATTTGAAAAGGTTTAAGACTAAATTGGTGCAATTGAAAAGTTTAGGACTAAATTGGTACAAATACAAAATGTTTAGGACTATTTTGGTACTTTTTCCCTTTTTTTTTCCTTTTCTAATATTTTCTTTTTCCTTTTTTTCCCTTTACTCTCTTAGTTGTTATTAGGTTTTAATCGCAAAAATGACCTTAAAAGTCAAAAGGTGACCCTTTTATTCTTGCAATTCGACTCCCCCTAAGAGGATATCATGAGCTGAACTCCCGTGAATGGAGGTTATGAAGGTCCAAAACACGCACAAAGAAAATTTTGGAGATCCGAACCTTGATTGTAAGAGCCAGATATCATAACGTTTGGACTCACGGACGCCAGATTCCTGATTTCTATAAATTCGGACTCCATTTGTTTCACGGAAAAATTTAATTTGAAAATTATATTCCTTAAAGTATTGTTCAAAATAATTAGTCAATATAAAATATTTTCATAATTGAAAATAATTTATGTTTATACATCTTAGTAGGCGATGGAAATAGTCTTCATTCGTTTATTTTTTAAGTGATGTAAGCAATTGTTTTAAAAAAAATGTTGTCGGATTAATTATTTTCTATGAAATAAACAAAGTTTCAATCTCGTTAATAATTTCCTTGATGGTGCCATGGATATCAAGACTTAGGAAAAAATAATGATATATATGCACATATCATTATAACGAATGACCTGCCATACTTTTTCTATAATATGATGTTAAGTTTCTTATTAATCTTTTATACCTAGCATTACTTTTTGGACTTAGTATTTTCGAATAATTATGAAAAATAGGAAATATAGGCATGAAAAATTTTATGTTAATTAGAGCGAAGGTGAGGGGGATAAGTGAAGAATGAATGCCTCATCTATCACTTGTTTTCTCAGCGAAATATTTGTCTAGTTTCCTGAGAAAATCATGAATCTCATTTGGGGAGTGAGATTCTTCAAATATATTATATATATATAATAAAGAAATAAAGAAGATACCTATTAAAAACATTGTCAATATAGTACATTTTTACATTTAATGTAGAATTGAATTTGTCAATAGTGAAATTTTATTGCATTTTATGAAAGTTTATGAAAGCTTACTTATTTGTGATCAAGTGCAAAACATTATGGCGTTTGGCTTACATGGAGAGAAAACAAAATGTAGATTTGTATTCCACACGGAATAAAATTTCTCGAACAACACGGTATCGGATCAATTACCTAGCTACAATTATTACTGCGGTTCCCCTTTTATATTGCTATAACCACAAAACTATCAAAGCACAACTCCACTCGCCACCTTCATTGGTCATCAGATGCGGAAGTTGCCGCAACCAGTCATCGCCCGCCTATCGCCAATGCCACTGCTAGTCGCCAACACCAGCCGCTTCTCTAATTCAGGGATTAATGACTCCACATTTGTGGTTGCTTTTTTATTTATTTGTTTCCGTTGTCTCATTCTACCTACCAATCACAACAGGGAGCTATCCAGTTGGATTTTTGCTTACATATCCCCGATCCAAGCTAGAGATATTTTACGAGTCAGGAGGTCATGAATATATTATGATTTTCCTTATAGAAGCATGCATGGTAATAAGCATAAAAATTTAGGGTGTGCTGAGGATAGAAGCAAGACTGAGTGAATACATATGGGAAGTGAGAATTACATTTGGCCATTTAAACTTTAGAGGCGGCTGACCTTAAACCCTAATTTACAGTGCATTTGTTTGGGGGGAAGTATTTTTTTTTGGAACTTTCATCCATTTGATTCACTCAAAATGAAAGTCAATTGAAAATACTTTCCACTCAAAGAAAATATACATGCATAAAATTAGAAAAGAGAATTCCTAATCTAAGAATGTGAAAACACTTTCCGGAATTATTCATCTTAAACTTTTTTAATATTTTATTTTTTTATGCGCTCTAAAAAGGTCGCCTAAGAGGATGAATAAATAGAATATGAAAAAAATAAAAAGAATGAAAGGATCGAATTCTATAAGTATTGTATTTGTCTTTGGATCGTATTAGAAGTGAAGATGTTTTTGTGTTGTGTATATTTTATCACATGCACATATATATGGATTTGGCTGGAAGTACTACATGTGAAAACACTTTTGTGCCATTAAAAAGAAATGTAAAAAAAATTCACCAAATTCAATATTTTACGATGTTTTTCTTTTTCCTAATAAAATGATCATGCTCAATGGATTTGCTTTTCATTAGCTCTTAATTATGGTCTTCAATATCTCTGAATTCCATAGCTTTGGTTGCCAAATCCACGCTTATAGGAATTTGTGATCATTGTGGCATCATTATTGATGGTAGATAAAGGTGCCGTCATATTAGCAAGACTCATCTTTCTATGCCCTTTCTACCTCTAAAGCTAACTTAGTTGTAGGAATAACTAACAGGGAAATGTTAGGATTTGGTGCTAATTTAGAAGGATAATATCTAAAAGAAGCTATTAAATGTAAAGAATTACAAACCAAAACATTGTAAAGTTGTAATTCAATAGAAAAAGGTAAAATATAACTGAAGTGATAAAATATTGATACGTATTAGAAGCGAAATCTTGTAACCCACATAAAATTGGTAACGTAATTTAATAATAATTTAGTAGGTCACTTTAATTCAAGTTAGTCTTATCATATAAGAGGTAATAAATTCGAATAGTTCGTGTTGCACTGCCTAACCATGGCATATCTCATGTACCGAAAAATTTTAATTGCTAAGATCTTGGTGGTGCTACGGTGATTATCTCCCCAACTTGTATCCTACTTGAATATTCTGCATTGAGATGTGGACCATTGTAGTGACTTTAAAGGAGACAGGAGCAATTGCTGATCAAGCAGAACAACTTTATACGCTACTTGAATATTCTTGCTTTTCTCATATAATTGTACCTTTTCGTTTTGTATCTTGTGATCGATCTAACTATGTAGCTCAGTTTAACTTTTCTCTTTGCCCTTGAGTTTACCTTATCAATAGCTTTTCGAAAATCTTGAAATCAAATCCAACTGTATGTAAATCATTTTAGTTTTTTCAAATCAACTTATTGCCTTAAAAACAAACTTAGGGCAAAAATTGATTCTGCTTTGAATGCCTAGTAGGAACGGCAACCCAAGACCGACATAGCTAGAAGCTCAAAGAGTTGTGCACCTGATTTTTGATCCATGGTTAGTTGAAGTTAAGCAACAGCAATCCGTGTCCTTGGCGCTGAAGATCTTCTCCCCTATAACCCTCGGTACCCTGGCTCGATGAGACGACCTCTCTCCGGTGTTCCTTATGAGAGAGTGGGTGTATGCTTATTGATTTGCAACAAGTGAGGGCTAGAGGAGGGACCTTAGCCTATTTATAGAATTTGGACGGGCCCTCTCATCACGGGCCGGGCCCACCCGGCCCACACAAGCTGTGCCCATATTTGACGTTAGGAAACTTTATATCTCGCTTATTAGATCAATTCCGTAAAACGGATAA
Organism: Eucalyptus marginata; assembly: GCA_014182565.1. Lineage (NCBI taxonomy): Eukaryota > Viridiplantae > Streptophyta > Magnoliopsida > Myrtales > Myrtaceae > Eucalyptus > Eucalyptus marginata. The sequence goes on along the minus strand of CM024591.1, from coordinate 3,897,176 downwards.
TTATAATCTTAATTAATGTGGCCCAAACTAGGAAAATTCTTACATTCTCCCACTTGGGCTATATTAATTGAGATCATACCGTATGTGCACACCTTTATATTGATCTAGAGATAATCCTCGCATAGCCAATCCGATCCCATAAAGTCTCTAACACCGGATCATGGCGGTAACCGTATATGCATATAGAGCCTTCCATGGTCACAAATGCTATCAACTTTACCGATATGGATTTAATATGGTTGTGTGGCAAATCGATAACACCTCATAAAGAGTTTTACCTTATGTGTTATCCCATTTGTCGGTCACTATTCTCTTACCTTAAGTGTCACGTAAAACTGGATGTGGCACTAGAGAATATCTTTATGGTTCTAATGAACCCACATATGTCTTATCTTTATGGTTAACCTTTTCTTTATGTGTAATTGAGACATATGTACAAGGCTAACAACTGGATGCCCCTAGCCTTTACTCAAGATTTACACAAGCACCTTGAGATTTTCTTTAGATATATGTACACAACTCAATAACCATTTATACAAAAGGAGTTGACATATATCGAAATGTTACAAAAAGTAACAAAATGCAGACTTAAACTTTATCGAGCAAACCTGAAATAGCTCCCACTAGACGATATTATCCACCGATTCTCCTAAGCCCATGTTCATGACATGTCGATCAAATACACAAGGGCGTAGGCCTTTAGTCGTTGGGTCTGCCAACATATCGTCTCGTGGGAATGTGCTCTACCACAATGTCACCATTCTCGTACCATTTCCTTTATGCTCAAAAACTTGACCTCCATATGCTTAGACCCTTTTAGACTTCGTTGTTATTAACAAATAACACGGCAGAATTGTTATCGCAATATAACCGCATGGGTCTATCCACAAAATCAAATACCGTTAATTCTCTCGATGAGGTTCCGAAGCCAAATTGCTTGAGTAGCAGCTGAAAAACATGCTATAAACTCCGCTTGCATGGTAGAGGAAGATATAGATTTCTGTTTCTCACTTTTCCACGATACCGCGCCTCCTGCTAACATGAATATATATCCTGTTGTCGATTTCCTATCATCCTCACAACTAGCAAAGTCTGCATCTGAATATGCCAACAATCGCAAATCATGGACATATTTATAAATCAGCATATAATCTCTTGTCCTTTTTAAATATCTCAAGACCTTTTTGGCAGCAACCCAATGATCGTGTCCCGGATTCGACTGATATCTGCCCAAAAGCCCTGTTACAAAAGCAATGTCTGGTCTGGTGCAAACTTGAGCATACATGATACTTCCAAGTGCATTAGCATAAGGCACATCCTTCATTTGGTTTTTCTCAAAATCTGAACGAGGACACTGTGAGAGACTCAGCTTGTCACCCTTAACTACAGAACGTTTCCTAACTTGCAATCCCGCATGTTGAATCTCTCCAAAATACGATCAACATATGCCTTTTGAGATAAACCTAACACACGACGAGAACGATCCCTATGAATTTCAATGCCAAGAACGAAAGATGCCTCGCCTAAGTCTTTCATGTCAAAATTCTTTGACAACATTTGCTTTGTTTCACGTAGCAATCCAATATCGCTACTTGCAAGCAAAATGTCATCCACATAAAGTATAAGAAAAATAAATTTCCTCCCACCGACCTTGCAAAGTATATGCATTGATCCACTTTGTTCTCAATAAAACCAAAAGATGTAACAACATTGTGAAACTTCAAGTACCATTGTCTAGAAGCTTGTTTGAGACCATAAATAGCCTTCTTCGTTTGCATACAAACTTATCTCGAATCATTTGCTGTAAAACCTTCGGGTTGCACCATATAAACCTCCTCATCAAGATCTCCATTTAGAAAAGCAGTTTTGACGTCCATCTGGTGTAATTCCATGTCAAAATGAGCTACTAACGCCATGATTACTCGAAAGAGTCTTTAGAAGAAACTGGAGAAAATGTTGCTTCATAGTCTATTCCTTCTCTCTGAGTGAAGCCCTTGGCCACAAGTCTGGCTTTAAATTTCTCAATCTTTCCTTTCGAATCTCTTTTGGTCTTATAAACCCACTTGCAACCTATGGGTTTACAACCTTCCGGTAATTCAATAAGCTCCCAAACACCATTATATTTCATAGATTGCATCTCATCTCTCATTGCATCCAACCATAAATTTGATTGAGGACAGAAAAAACGTCCAAATAAGTTACTTGGATTTGTAATGCAACCTATATCGTAATCATGTTCTCCTAAAAAGACTATATAGTCCGGTGGTATAGCTGAACGCCTTTCCCTAGCAGACCTCCTAAGTGGAGCCACTGTAAGCTCATTTTGAGCCTGAGGAACTTGAAGGACTTCATCTCGTGGGCCGCTTCATCAATAGGATCTTCGTGTTAACAGTTCCGCTTTGCGGCACGTAGGCTCCATAATCGTCTGCATAGGTAAGGAGATAGACATAGTAGGTTCAGTCAAGTTGTCATGTTCACTGATTTGTGAGCAATCATGCTCTTCGGCTACATCAAATTCTAGAAACTTGGCCGTTTGTGATTCCACAATCCTTGTTCCTCCACTTGGATTATAAAAACGATATCCCTTTGAATGTTTCGAGTAAGATACAAAGTAACATCGAGTGGTTTTAGCCTCCAACTTACCCAATGTTGGATTATACAATCTTACTTCTCAGCAGGACATCCCTGCATCTTGAAATGATTCAAACTTGGTTTGCGTCCAGTCCATAACTCAAAAGGAGTCGATGCAACAGCCTTTGGTAGGAACACGGTTCAATATATAAAGGGCTGTTTTTAAAGCCTCACCCCATAAAAATCAGGCAAATTAGTCCTACTCATCATACACCTTACCATATCCATGAGAGTACGATTGCGCCTTTCAGCCACACCATTCTCGTTCAGACTTCCAGTGCATAGTAAACTCGAGCTACTATCCTGTAATCCTCTAGGTATTTAGCAAATGGTCCTTTAATTTGCCCAACATTGCCATGTCTACCATAATATTCTCCCCTCCTCGATCGATCTAACCACCTTTATTACCTTTCCTAACAAGTTTCTCAACTTCAGTCCGAAAAGTCTTGAATTTGTCAAGGGATTCAGACTTTTCCTTAATCAGGAAAAGGTAACCATATCGAGAATAATCATCAATAAACGTGATGAAGTAAACTTTTCTACACAAGGTTGCAGCATAGGGTCCACTGATATCGGTGTGAATGACTTCTAGTAATCCAAAACTTCGAACTGCGGTTTTCTTCTTTATCTTAGTCATCTTTCCTCTACAACAGTCTATACAAGTTTCTAGGTCACTTTTAAGAGTAGGCAGGATGTTTGTCTTTATCAGCCTTTCTACTCTTTCTTTAGATATATGACCTAGTCGTTTATGCCATAATGTATAAGACTGTTCCTTAGGTAGAGGTCTTTTGGGAACAATATTTTCAACTGTATTAGCGACGTATATATCATTGGGAGATAAACACAAACCGTACAATCCATTGAACATGTTAAAAGACCCAACCTTATTTGAGCTAAAGAACATAGATATAGTATGTTCTTTATTTCAAAAGAGTAACCACACATATCCAAACATGATACGGAAACTAAGTTCCGTCTAAAGGAAGGTACATAAAAAGTGTTTCTTAATATCATATTAAAACCAGTATCTAACACCAAAAAGACATCTCCCACGAACTCAACGTCGATCTTTTCATTGTTTCCCACAAAGTGAGCTTTGATTCATCCCGATTTGGCATCCTTCGTTTGTGAATCCCTCGTATGGTAAATGCAACATGATTAGTTGCACCACTATCTAGCCACCAAGAACTGGATGGGGCTTCGATAGGTTGGATTCACAAACAAGTGCCAAAGAACCATTACCTTTATGCTCATTTCTAGACAACCAAGCTTTATATTTATCGCAGTGTTTCTTTATGTGTCCCCTCTTCCTACAAAAGTAGCAAAGAACACCTTCCCTTTTAAAAGGTGCCTTCTGGGAGCCATTGAAGTGGAGGGGCCAGCAGCTTCAGATTTCCTCTCTTAGGAGCTATATTGTTAAAAACACCTATAGCCTTAGGATTTCCTCTAGGATGTGCAATCCATTTACCCTTTCGCCGGCGTAACTAGAGGCATACAAGGCAAGATGCCCCTTTTCTTTCTTTAGTTTCTCTTCCTCTCGCCACCACTCGACTATGAGGTCATTGATTGACCAAGTCTCATTTTGCGAACTATAGTTTGTCTTGATAATTCCAAAGTCGGGAGGAAGAGTATTCAATGCCCGATGCACTATGCAAGTTTCGTGGCATATCAACTCGAAGAATTCGAAGTTTTGACCGAAGATCTACCATTCTCGCACATAATCTCTAACTCCGTCGAACCATCATATTTCATATTAAACAGCAATTGCATAAGTGTACCAATCTCAGCATTGGAAGAGACACGATACCTAGCCTCTAAGGCTTCCATCATATCCTTAACAAGACGCCGATGGCAAGCCACTCAACAAATGCTCCCGAATTGACCTTTTCATAATGAGCAAGCAAATTCTGTTACTCTTTTCCCATGCAGCAAAAACGTACTTTCTGGACTTCAGACTGTCATCGCAAGGTCCGCTGGCCTATTCTCGTGAGAGCAACATGAACATCCGCCAACTCCATCCCAAACTGAAAATCCTCTCTCCATCTCTTGAAGTTTGATCCAAGTAAGAACCTCAATAGCAATGGAATTGCCATTTACGAGAAGGTGACTGTTTATACAAGCAATACATATAATTAGCATCATGTGAGTGCTTAACACGCATCTCAAGAGCTACATACATCATCATATAAACACCTTTGGGCAGAATATATGACATGCAATTGTATACTCTTCACATGACAGCGGTCCATAAAAATATATTCTAACCTTTCGCGAAGTCACCACCTTTGGGTGTATGAACCACTAAGGTTAGTCACTTTTTTAACCATATGCTGTACATGCATCCCTCCATGAACTAATACACAATTACCTCCTTTGGGAGTATGACCACGCATTAGAACAGGAGACATCCCATCATTATACAAGACCAACGTTTCTTAAATTCAATCAAGTGTGCCACTTTGGCGGTCACAACCCAATTGAATCATTGAAACTTTCTCATATCAGGGATATAACTTTATGACTCACATTCACCTTTCAAAAGTGATTTTAGACTTGATGACAGGGGCTGTATGTCACTAAAATCACAAGTCATGCTAATTGTATTGCTCTGTTCATTAATACATGCTAATAACAAATCAACACCACACATATTCCTCAAGTGATGATATAATCATAAGCATGCAATTGTGTTTCCAAAACCATAGAGAAATTCATGAAAATTACGCAAAAATACCCTCAAAATCACGTACCTTAGGGTTTCACATGCATTTTCATATCCTTAAGAACATCAAAACATGCAAATAATCATACCACAAGATAGGAAATTCACATACGAGCACGTACATATGACCCACGCGCCAAAAAGGGACATCACACGCGCCCTCACGCGCCGCTAGAGTGTGCGGCGCGTGAGCCACACGCGCGACGCCCAGAAAACCGGCCCGAAGCCGGTCCGACCGGTCAACGGGTCGAACCGGTCAACGGGTCGAACCGGTCAACGGTCCGACCGGTCAACGGCCAACACGGTCAACGGGTCGGGTCAACCGGGTCAACGGGTCGGGTTGAACCGGTCAATCGGGTCGAGTTGACCCGGTCAAAACGGTCGGGTCAACCCGGTCAAACCGGGTCGGGCCAGCCACCGGTCAAACCGGTTCGGGTCAACCCGGTCAGATCGGGTCGGGTCCTAGGTGACGTCATCCGTGACGTCACACGCCACGTGGCGGTCGCACGTAAGGCGGTTTACGTGACGTCACCATGACGTCATTACGTGACGTCACCATGACGTCATCCATGGACACCATGTCCAAGGCGGTGGCGAAGGCGGTGGGATGACGTCATGGATGACGTCATGCCGCTAAGGCGGCCGACGCGCCGGGCTCGCACGTGCGCGCGTGCGCGCGCGCGTGAGCTCGCGGCGGCGCGTGTCGCCGACTCGCAAAGACCGCCGGGCGCGTGTCGGCGCGTGCGGTGGTTTCCGGCATCGTCCGACGACGATTTACCCACCATTTTTCTCGTATTGATGAGTAGAAGCTTTTTATGCAATAAAATTTCACTTTCATCGGATCAAAAAATCACGAAAAACAAGCAAAAAACCCTTCCGAGCTCGGGTCAAGTCCGAAACAGCCATAGGCGGCTGATTTGGGCTCGGCGAGAGGCATAACAGATATCGAAGGACTCGGCTCAACAAGATTAACCCGAATATACAGTTGAAATCAAGTTTCATGCGGATAAATTCTTCAAAACGGGCAAATCAACCATGTTCTAGTCTATGTTTGCTCGATACCAAATGAAGCCGTAGGAACGGCAACCCAAGACCGACATAGCTAGAAGCTCAAAGATTTGTGCACCTGATTTTTGATCCATGGTTAGTTGAAGTTAAGCAACAAAGCAATCCGTGTCCTTGGCGCCGAAGATCTTCTCCCCTATAACCCTCGGTACCCTGGCTCGATGAGACGACCTCTCTCCGGTGTTCCTTATGAGAGAGTGGGTGTATGCTTTTGATTTGCAACAAGTGAGGGCTAGGAGGAGGGACCTTAGCCTATTTATAGAATTTGGACGGGCCCTCTCATCACGGGCCGGGCCCAATTCGGCCCACACAAGCCAGTGTAGGTTTGTTTTGTCATATTTGACTGTTAGTGAAACTTTATATCTCGCTTATTAGATCAATTCCGTAAAACGGATAATTATAATCTTAATTAATGTGGCCCAAACTAGGAAAATTCTTACAACAGCTACCGTTTGTATTGGCCCTCACTCTACCAAACGCGTGCCGCTTGTCTAGCCATTTCATTGATAACCTATTTATTTATCAAACAACTACACTAAAGACATTCTATCGTGGTAAATGTTGTTCACAAAATTACCAAAAATGGCAAGCAATTAGCAAATACTAAAAGCAAACTCAGGACTTCACTAAGTCATTCAGAAAAATGAAATTCCGAGGATATAGGAAGATTTCGGCAAGCACATAATTTTGGGGGAAAGATAATGAGACAACAGAGATCGAAAAAAACGTTGTATCACTTATGAGGAGAATTTGAATGAGTAAGCTCTGCACCATACTAGTGGCAGCAAACAATGAATTGTAAATTGCCAACTCAGAAATGAAAACTTGGAAATTGCTAAGAAAAAAAACTACTAGTCGGCATGACTGAAGAAGCAAATACAAATAGCAATATTATAATTTAGGACACCCAGACGAAATAATTACAAGAGAAACAAAGAAATATAATAAAAGTTCAAGAACAATCGAAGACACATGACAATTGATACGATGTATTAACAAGTTGTCTCACCGTTGATGAATCTTTTTGATATTGTCTTGCTCAAAACCCAAATCTATTTTATCATTAAAAACAGTGGAAAGGGGCGAACAAAACTGACGACTCCATAGGCATCATTATGGGAGCTCCACACCCATTACCTGCTCATTTTGAGCAAGCTTGACACCATCACCCTAGCAACATGCCAGTGGGAGTAGACCTAGGATTATCCTACACGCTATGGCACTACCCAACCTACCTTACATACAAACCAAGGCTTCTCTAAAGCCATGGGGCGACCGAGGGACTCAAACAAGGAAAAAGTTATCAATTTGCTCTTTCCAGCGCGAAATCATCATTTAATTTCTCTAAATGTGCTTAAGCCGCCATATACGGGGATTGCTCATTGATACCGCTCGAACCAATAAAGAAGACAAGAAAAAACTACACAATTGCAATGGGACGGATCAACGTGGAAATGTCAAGAATTTTTGCTGACACATAACTGAAGAACCTCTAAAGCATTGAACACCTCCTAAGTGACTAACCACAATCACAGATCCAAAGATTTCGATAGGCTTTACCGAAAGAACCCAGTTCAGTTACCAACATATTCAGACTAATATAATGCATAAAGAGTTCAAATAATCACTTTTCCAATTGAAAAAGACCAAACCCAATAGATAAATTTAACCATTAACATTGATACCTCAAATTGTGTTCCGACATGAAGCGACCTTGTTCCAAAGTTTACCAAAGATCTTAGATTGGACGTTTGATAAACGGTGGGGTTGGATACTTTGTCACCAGCAGATGCAACTAAGCAACGAAAGTTGTAGAAAGAGAGAGTGAAAGAGAAAGAGAAAGAGAGTACCTAAAAAATTGGGTTCAATCTAGATTCAATTTAGCGACTGATCGTGATATCGATATTCTAAGCAACTTTAAAGAACATCGTGTTAATTCTATGATAACTTTTGACCAAATAAAAACTTTATGATAACAGATATGGCAAAAGAAAAAAATTGTATATACAATTCCTTAATAATTTAGACCTATATATATAAACTTAATAATAATTTCTACTTTTTCATTTTTCAGGTAATGAGCAAAGTCTCTTGCTTAATTGTTACTGGTTGGCAAATGTGAGAGAATAACTGGTGGCAAATGTAAGACCTGTTATTAAGTAATGAAATTGAGTAATGGTAAGAAATAGTAAAAAATATAGTTTCACGTCATTACTTAAACCAGGAATTGGTTAGAGATCAAGAAGAGTGTTCAATATCCTCCTAGTGCCTCCCCAATTATGAAGGACAAAGGTTGTAAAAGAAAGTCTTTGGACAGGTGCAACATCAGGGACCTGGTTACAAGAAAGCACACCAGATAGCTCATAAAGTTTGCACACTGTTGCACAATCAAACATTGGGAGAGCAAGCACTTCCTTTCTTGAGCTCAGAAATACGAATGCTATGCACAATAATAAATGTGATTTGGGGAACATAAAGATTCAATATATAAACAAATACACATATAACCACATAACTCCACGTGCGCAAGAGAGATCTTGTGAATGCCTATAAAAAAAAAGTCTAAACCCTCTTTTATTGCCATATATCCAATAAGCTGACGTTTTCCCCGAGGTGAAATAAGGCGCCTTGACACGAAGGCTCTTGAAAAGTGTCAATGCTTCATAGTTTTTTTTTTTTTTGGTAAGAGTAAGATTATATTGAGCTTTGGACAAATGTACTAAAGATCGGCGCCAAAAAACTCACTCTATAAGCTAAAAGCAAGAGAGTGAGAGGGAGCCGATAAAAGGTACAAGCAACACAGCGAACAGACTACAACAACCAAACACCGAAGAAAACCCACAACTAAAGACCCGGCAAACCACAAATCAATGATTCATAGTTTGTAGGTACATGGAGAGATAAAAAGCCATTCGAACTTGTTCATACAAATGCATGTGGTCCAATGAGGACCCCCACACCTACTCAGAATAAATATTTCATCCTATTCATCCACCACTACACAAGAATAATGTGGGTCTACTTTGTTTGAGAAATATTAGAGGTTTTCTTTATTTTCTAAAAAATTTGGACCATGTCAAGAATCAAAGTGGCCACAAAACAGAGGCATGAAATACCATTCAAGGGAGCAATAAATTTTGTGAAAATAAAGCAGTTCATTGTCAACTAATTGTTGGCTACGCCTCAAGAAAAATGGAGGAGCGGAAAGGAAGAATATAACCATCATGGAGACAGCAAGGTCCATGTCGAAGGAGAAAGGCGTTCCCAACATGTTATGAGCAAAAGCAGTCTATATGGTGGTTAACATCTTTAACAGATGTTCAACTAAAGCGCTGTTGAAGCATGGAGCAGACAGAAGCCTTCAACGAAGCATCTCAAGATTTTCCTTTCCAGCTAGCAATTAGGAAAACAGGTGAGGAAAGACAAGAATGAGGAGGATGGTCGCTGGTCGAGGTTGGAATAATTGAGCATCATTTACTTCTCAAGGGGAAAGGATCAGGCAGTACTCACGTGTTACTTCAGACTCATGGTGAAGAATGATGAACAAATGTCTCGACATATGACACAGAGACGCATTTTCAAAAAACCATTATCTCAAGTCGAGTTCCCTACGTGTTTGTACTCTGTGCTCCCGACAAAGATTTTGGAGGCTTCAATTGCAACCAAAAAAAGAAAAAAGAAAAGGGCAAAAGACAATTACCACAATTCGTAAAGGCAATTTCATGCCATCTGACAAGATAAAATGCCAAGTGAGAGCCCACTTGACTGGAATCTTATCACAACACCATGTGGGTACACCACAGTATTTGTGGAATTGAAATAAAACCCTGAAAGTCAACATTAATGAGAACAATGGTTGTGAAGAACCTAGTGCAATAATTAATACTAAAGAGGAAAATAGTACTAAGAGAACCAACTACCTATACTAAAAAGACCAATAAAAGCACATGAAGCATAGTTATGCACAAGCTTCAGCTGAAAGAGCGCATTTTGAGATACTTTGACTATCGAGGACGGTGAGTTCACCAGGCGCATCATGCATAAACACAACAAAAAAAGACTCACTCCAATTGAACTCCAGTTTCAAAATGTTATTGGACCTCTTCAGCTATTAAAAAGAATCCGCTGTAAAGACAGAAGTATTTGTCTACCTAAAAGAGAAACAAAGTGGATAGCTAAAATGTTAAACGAGCAAGCTCTACGTTAGGGTCCTCTCTATCTCTCCTTTCCTAAATATAGATAACATAATCATCTACTTCAGACTCGCAATCAACATTAAGTAGTTCCTGCAGATAAGAAATAAAGATAAGTCGAATAATGTAAAATTTACCATCACAAGATATAACCACTCGAGGCAGTATAGGCATCAATATTGGTAATTAGAAACACGCAGGGTCATACGTGGCAGTGAGGCATCGCATGCTTCTCGAGAACTCTCGAACAGAAAGGGATCTCGTAGAACTTTATAAGGTCCCCCTTCCTCTGGAAACGCATAATAATAGCATGCGTTTATCTTTCAGCATTATCACCATCGAGATGTCCTACAAGAGTAACCGGACGCTCATGTCAGCATAGAAAGTATATGAGATGTCAATAGACAACCGGGCATGAGACAGTTTACACAACTTTCAGTCAACACGTTTCAAGAGACCACCTGTGTAGTCACAAAATGACTTGACTACCTTATCAGAAACTTCCGGCCTATACAGACACTTCTCCAGCGTATGCATCGCAAAGAGCAGGAATTTGTCTGTTGCCATCGTTTTATGATCAATTTCTGTTCACTCGATCCGCTTATATTTCACATTGCAACCGGACAAACAAGGAACTACATGAGTTGAAAACAAAGCATCATGGATAATTTTGCATCGAGGGAGACAATTAACGGTAATGTGCCTCATCCTCTCCCCATCAGCATTCGACCGACTCTCCTCGCATGCCAGAATACTCGCTCGAACATTCTTCGCAGAAAATAGGCACCATCACTCCATTCACTCCTCCAACTAGAATTACACAAAACACGAAATGAAAGTAGCCAAAAAAAAAGCCTGTACAGAGTTTGAAACCACGCGAAGCACCTTTACAACCTCTACTTTGATCAAAAGTGTATCTTGCGGGAATCAACCGTTTATGATTCTTTGATAGAAATAAATCAGAAAACCGTTTCCGAACAACCCAAACAGTCCGTCAAGCAGCAATATTCCATGTCGGGAGCTCACTGTTGAGCGACCTGAGTCACAATAATACATGGTTCCAGGAGCGGCTGTAAAGGAATTGGAGGCGAATCGGAGAGGAGCTCCAACTGAGAGCTTGGATGAGCATGCTTGTTATCGATTGGATGGGGCTGTGCGTGTGTGATCTGTGTGTGGATATGGTGAGATTTCTCAAACCCCCGATTTTAAAGGGACATCTGAACGTTTTTGCGCGTTGTTTATCTATAATGTTGGCCTAGGCTTGTGAAAGAACTGTCAGTCAAACAAGGATGTTGATCATCGATATTTCTGTCGCATTTTGTGTTTTTATTTTTGTTTTATTCTTTTGGGGTGTTGGAAGATATGCATCGAATCTTGGAGATATGCACAGAATCATACTTGATTATGATTGTGCATAAATTAGTTAGGAATTTAGATTGAGATTAGATTTGATTTCAATTGATTTCACAAAATATATCTTTTCCATTACTTACCATCTATGTATTATATATACAGTAGTCTGTACAACAACAATATACAATGAAAATACATATTTTTCCAGAATTCTCTTGTCTTCTCCACAACTTCACCTCTTCTTTCAGGGGCTGTATTTCAAATTATGTTTGGGTTAGAGATAAGCAACCACCGCTCAGTTTTCAAACAGTGCGACATACTTAGTGTAAAACTATCTCACTTAGCTGTATTCAAATTAACGTGCAATCATACAAATAGCCAATGTTACCTTTTCCGTCGTTTTCAAATCATGCGACTTCATCCATATTTACAATTCTTATACGCACCAATATTACATATCACATAACAAAAACTACAAAAACGGTGTAGGTCCATTTTTAATGGAAAAAACTATTCATGAAAATTCCATGATACATCTTTTTGAATCGAAAACGCGCTATACATGACGCATCTCTTCTATATAGAAATCGTAGATTGAGCTCCTCTCTCCCCCTCCCCTTTTACCTTTTCTTGAAATTGGCCTCAATTTGCAAATGAATGAACATTGCCACTTACCAATGTTAGTATCTCAAAATGGCATTACATGCACAAACATTGCATGTCAACCCTTTGTCAACATAAGAGAAATGCATCATCTATTGCTTCTACGAAATAAGGTAGTCTTGTTACTTTTCAAAGAATATAAAAGGTTCAAGCCTAAATGGATTGCCTTTTAATTATTGCTTAATATCAATCATGTTGCTTGGGCAAATCGATTTTTATAAATATGATTTTTTGTGTTGACACCTGAATTTTGCTTAATAATTTAGTAATTAGTTGCATAAAAAATTAAAATTAAAAGAAAAGTAAAATTGCATTTTCATGAAGTCGCATTTTTCGCATCGGTACTAAAAAGGCGACAAGACGCGGCTTGTAGTCGATAATATTCAAAAAAGGACGGTCTCTCTCTCCGCTTGTCCAAACGCGCAAAAGACCGAAAGCAAAAAAGGGAGGAAGGAAGTTCTTGCACGTCCGTTGTCTCTCCCTCATTAACGCACGCGCATGCATGCACAAATTCGGCGGACGTGAAGACTCTAGGGGAACCCTCGAGAAGCTATATTATATAATATGCTCTCTCTCTCTCTCTCTCTCTCTCAAGCGTGGGTTGTCAGAGAGGCGTGGAACCTGCTGAAGATTGAAGTAAGCAACAAGCAAAGAAAAAAATCTGCAGAGTGTCAGGCGGTGGCGTCCGTATTTGAAGAAGCACGACGTGAAATAGTGGCCGCCCCCTATTCACGCTACAAGTTGAACTTCAAGCCTATAAATACACGAAGGAACGAAAGAGAAAGGGGGAGGCGATTAAAAAAAAAGAAAGCTCGTACGGATACACGAATTGAGAGAAAGGGGAAGGCTGAAAGAAATAGGGAGGATATTAAAAAAAGAGTGGCTCCGTAGGGAGACGGGAGAGAGGGAGAGGAAGTCAGTGGGGAGGGGGAGGAGATTAAAAAAAAAAAAAGAGAATAGAGTCTGTTTGAAAAAAAAAAAAAGAAGGGAAGTCAGGGGGGGATTAAAAAAAGGAGAAGAAAGAAAAAAAAAGTGAAAAAAAAAAGGGGCTGTTCATTGTCTTCTTCGTGAGGTCCCCCGACGCCCACTTCGTTGCGCTACCAGCGCACCACCGGCGACCTGCGCGCGCCTTGGCCGCGAGCCACCACTGCCTGTCCAACCTCCTCGCCGACGCTTCCTCCAGCTCGCCTGCCTCTGCCCGATCTGCCCAGGAGCTGCCACCGCACGACCCACCGCCCCGGACACCTCAGCCCGCTCGCCACCAGCAGCCCCTCTGCAGCAAACCGTGCCCGACGCCCGCGCCACCACCGGAGTCCCAAAGCAGCAGCACCGCCGAGCAGATCTGCCCTCTGGTGCAGCCCATTGTGACCCGCGAACTCCTGCTCGTCCGCCACCGCGCCGGAGTGCCATCGATCTGCACCTCTGCAGCAACCAACTCACCAGCCCCGAACCCAGCTGCGCCACCGCACCCTCCTCCGCGCGCGAAGCCTCTGTTGCTCCCGACCCGCGCTGCTCCGCCCACGACGCCCGCATCTGTTGCTCGACGCCGGTCCTCGAGTCCGAAGCCCCCTGCCTTGACGATCGTTGACCCACGAAGCCAGCGTGACCGCCGAACCGACGCCGCGCTGATCCATACGTCTGCCCGACGCCCAACCTTCACCGGACGTACCATCGCCTGTGCCACCGGCCGCCATCAGCAACGTCCGCAGCTCCTCAGCTGTGCTTCTGCCCGCGACGACCCGCCATCGGACGCCGAAGCTCCGGCCTGCACCGGCCCGTGCCTCCGCGCTGCTGCTCCTAGCCGCATCTCCGTCCGCCACCGCCGGCCCTGCTTTGCCGGCGACCCGCGCCACACCATCCTCGCCGGTGTCTTTCCCTTGCCGGAGCCCTGACCGGTGTTGCTCCTCTCAAGTAATTGAGCTACCAAGCCGTGCGCGGGAGCAGAACAAAACACAAAAAAAAGAGAAAAGCAAAAAGAAAAAAAAAAAAAATTTAGGTAGTTTTTTTTTTCATTTATTTATCTTTTTATCTTTTGTTACTTTTGTTATTTTACTTTATCTGTTCTTTTAGTATAATTACTCTTTTTGTGAAATTGAGATTACATGTTAGGAAATCGCCTTGGAAACTAGGGATTGTCAGTCCGATTTTCGCGCCCGAAATCCGACTCGCAATTACTTAAAAATTGCCGATCCGATCTCCCGCCCGAGATCCGATTCGTGATTTATTTGAAATTGGCCAATCCGATCTCACGTGCGAGATACGGTTCGTCAATTTGGGGTATTAATACTATGTGATTTGCTGGGGTGTTATTTAAATTAATTTTCTTTTAAAAAATCAAAAAGTTGTAGGTTAGAATTAGGGTTTGCATGTTTAGAATTGAAGTTTTATTTTAAAAAAACAAAAAAATCAAGTGCCTTAAGGTTGTTAGTTTTTTTTTATTGCATGTTTAATTATTAGGAGATTGTTAACTTTGAAAATTAAAAAGAAAAAGAGAAGGGAAATTAGATATAGTTTTGCTTTTCTTATTTTGCATGTTTAGGGTTGAGATTTTATTTTAAATCATGGAAAAGAAAATTGTTAAAAAAAATCATCATGCATAATTCATGTAGAATTAGGGCCTCCTTTGCATGTTATTGCATTTTAGAGTAATATTGCACGTAATTTAATTCTAGATAATAGTTTTTACGTAGATTGCATTTTAGCTAGGGATTCCTAAGTTAGGATAACATTCTAGTTTAAATTAGGATTTGACATAAATTCATTCCTAGTTCAAATTAGATGACATTTTAATTTAGGTAGATAATTTCCACTTTTTTATAATTTCGAATTTAAGAGGAAATACCAAAAAAATGCCTTAGGATAAATTACTTATTTTTTTTGGATAAATTGCATTTTCTAAGAAAAAAATAATAAAATAAAAAATGTCATGAACATGTCATTTAGGATTAGATTAATTGAAGTGCACGTCATTTAGTTTTTTTTTTAGGCCCATTTAATTGGAAAAATCCATAAAATGTCATTAGAATTAGGTCATTTTGTTAGTTTAGATTGCACATTTAATTATGGAACAATCATAATTTCATGAATTTCATGGAAAATACCTAAAAAATTGTCTTTGAATAAATTAATTTCATTATTTAGAATAGATTGCATGCTTATTAAGAAAACACAAAAACATCTCATTTGCATATCATGTAACTTAGGCCATGTTATGTCATGTATTATGTCATATCATGTCATATTATATTACTAGCATGCATTGCATATAGATTAAGTTCCCATTAAATAAAGTGAAAACAAAAAAAAAAAAAAAAAGAAATTGCGTGTTAATTAGAAATCATATCTAAGGTTGAATGATGTGAATTTTGATCTAACAACGCAGATGCTTTCGTTGCTTTGAGGTAAGTTTTTGCAATTTATTTACTATTTTATCGGGTGTTAAATTGGTGGTTTGCAAACCCGCATGATCACTTCACATGTTAGGGAGATAAATTAAAATCAATTCAAATTGCTTGCCAAACATTTTTTTGAAAACAAAAAGAATGGTACCGAAAGGACATTAGATAAATCTAGTGTAACCAAGTCCCCGTACCCATAATCTCTGGTTCGTAGGAGTAAAGTAAATCTCCCACTACTTTACTTGGGTTTCTAATCGACCCACCAAAAATAGATTAGTGGCGACTCCTAATTGAAAATCATTTGCATGTTAAGAACTCAAACCTAAGTCGCGAATTGGTATGGGCTTGGGAGAGCCCGAGTTAAGTCTAGGCTTAGCAATCCATTAGCCGAACCCTTAGGTGGTACAAAACCCGCTTCGGGGGAGGTCGCGACTTGCTTGGCGACTCCTGGGGACTTGAGTTGAAACTCTTAGTGGACTTAGGCCAATTTTCTTTTTGAAAATATTTTTGTTTGGCAATGCAAGGATTCAGTACGTCCCTAACATTTAAGGTGTTAAATGTTTTTGTAGATTGGGAGATATAAGGGGAGTAGTCTTTGCTAACCCTTGTCTTGCGTCGGAGTTGGAAATGAATGTTTCAAATTCAAGTTATTGAAGTATTGTGTGATTTAAACTGTTGTGCATGCCTTGCATCCAGCACTACACTATTGCACACACAACCCGCCGCCGGACTGGGCCGCGTAGGATCATCTAGGATGGTATTGAGATGGATACTACTCCAACCGCATGCCCGCGGTATGAGTCGCCCATCTCAATCCCGAAATTTCTTTTTTGGTATCAAGAGTACCCACCTCGGTTCGCATGCCTGTAACCCAGGTCGGCTCTTTGACCAAGCTAGAGTCATGAGGACCCGACTTAGTCCGCACACCCACGGCTAGTCCGATCATCCTTATGGCTTCGGTTCGATAAGCCTTATAGGATAGAAATTGAGCCACTTACCATGCGCATGTCCATGTGGTTGCCCCTCATCGGTAAAGTAAGTTCTCTAAATTTTTGCCTTTGCAATTTACTTACTTCATTATATTCTTTTGTCGGTCCATGGCATTAGGATTGTCTGAGTCTTGATCAATATACAATGGGGATATCGGACATTCGAATTATTCTCCCTCCAAAGGAAGAGCTTAGTACCCGGTGGGACAAGTTAGACCAAGCTGGCCGTCAGTTCGTAGAATCGCACATTGGTCGACTACTTCCACTGCTACATGTCAACATCCATGGCGGCCTCATCCAAGCACTTGCCCATTGTTGGTGCCCCAAGACATCTACTTTCATCTTTGGCGGTAAGCATGAACTCACGCCCACCTTGGAAGAGTATAGCATTGCCATAGGGAAATCTTTGAAAGCTGAATTAATTAGCCCACCTATCGGAATAGATCCCGTTGTGGCCTTATCTGATTTTTTAAGAATTAAGGAGGACAATGTAAGAAATGTTTTAAAAGCTCACCGCAATACATGTCATTTATCTTTCCTAAAAGAATGTTTTGAAAATGGCAATTCATTTCAAATGCGAAGGGTTTTCCTTTTAGCGTTCTTCGGGTTTATAGTTTTCCCTCATTGCAAGAATGCCATTAACCCTTTGATTGCTCAATTAGTTAAACAAGTGTTGGAAGAAAAAAATTTTGTAAACACTGTTCTGACTGAAACTTTTCTTTCCCTCACTCGATTTAAAGAAGGTGGCGATAAGATTTTCCATGTCTCTCCTGAGCTTTTGCAAATTTGGTTTCTTTCTCATATAAAAGGATTTGGTGGTTCAATGACTATACACGATGTTAATAACTCTAATCACCCTATTATGAGATTTGAGAACAACCAAAAACATGCACCGGATTACCATTATTCTAGATGGCTAGCTTTCATGAAAAAACCAACTTCCAAGAGTTTCCTATGGCATGCTAAGTGGTTCCAAGTTCGTGTGGCGAGACTCTCATGTGGAGCTGCTGGCCCGATTCCTTTACTTGGGATTCACGGAGCAACGGAGTACTATCCAACTAGAGTGACCCGTCGTATCAAGTTGTGCAAGAGCTTCCCCGGCATTGCAAGCAGATCCGCTCCGAGTAAGCTTCGTGGATGGAGATCAAGACCATGAGGATTCCATTCTCACGATCAAATCAATGTGGGACATGTGTCATCCACAAAAGCTCAAATGGCCCGAGGGGAGCTGAAGGGTAAAGAAAGGAAGTACTACGCCTCAATTAAGTACATTCAACAACACAAGATTCCAGAGGAGTTACTTCCAAAGATACCGGAGGTGCCACTGAAGATCACCAACCGCGCTGAGAATAAACGCCTCAAAAGGGTTGCTGAAAAAGCTCAAGAGGAGAATAAGCGATTGCGCCGAGTGGTGTCCCGAGTGTATATTGATCAAGCTAGATGAAGTGCTTGAATCAATCTTGTTGTTTTCATTTCTAGATTAATGTTTAGGAAGTTGAGTCATTTGCCTTTCTAGTTTATTTGTTTAGGGCATTTCAAGTTTCTATGTTGTTAGCCGTGTCAAAAACTCCCTTAATGAAAAAGAAAAATTTTTAGACCGTTGCCATGGACCGACGTGTTTCATATAAGATACTTATGTTGTTCATTTCTTCAAATTAGGTGATAACGGATCCGCCACGTTCGCCTATTATTACTCGATCAAGAGCTAAAATGGCTGACCAAACCGAGATGCGTGATCGTATTACCAGTATGGAAGATCAGCTCAAACAGTTGCTTACATCTATGCAACTTATGACGCCCAAATCGAATCCCTCCGAGTGAATCCCGTTTCTGCACCTGCTCTACCTGAGTTAATAATCCCAAAACAGGCAAGGAAGGTCCAGATGGTTGATGATGACATGCCTGAATTGGAGGATGACATACTTCCAATCACTGCCGAGAAAGCCAAGTCTGACGGCACTCCTAAGACGGAGCAAGGTGAACGCCTTGCGAAACTTGAAGAGAAAGTGAAACAATTGCAAGGATCGCAGAACTCACTCCCAATTGACTTGTCCGTTTATGAGAAGGTTAAGACGCCAAACAAGTTTAAAATGCCGGAGTTCGAGAAGTATGATGGTACTTCTTGCCCGAAAGCTCACCTGCAGATGTACCATGTAAGGATGGCTCAACATGTCAAAAATGAGCCCCTTATGATCCAATCATTCCAAATGAGTTTGGTCGGGCCGCACCGAATTGGTATATTATGAAAAACATAAACCTCCTCGACACTTGGAATGAGGTGGCCGATGCATTTCTCAAGCAATACAAGTTCAACATGGACATTGCACCTTCACGAGAGGATCTCGAACGAATGGAGAAAAAGAGGAGTGAGTCGTTTAAAGAATATGCCATAAGGTGGCGAAATCTGGCCGCCCAAATCACTCCTGAACCCAAGGACAAAGAATTGATGAAGTTGTTTGTCAAAACCCTCCCATTCGAGTTTCGTAATCGGATGGCCAGCACGTATGTTGAGAACTTCAATCAACTCATCCCGGTGGGTGAACAAATCGAGACGGGGCTAAGAGATGGATGGTTTAATGAACCAACCCCTATAGGCAAAAGATTTATTGCAAAGAAAGACAAAGAACCAACCCACGAAGTTAATGTTGCATATGCACAACCAGCCCCTAGAAAGCCTCCAATTGTTCGTATCCCCGGGAATCAGCAAGATGGAGGCCGAGTGCATGCACGCGGCAATTCACCAAAAGGCAATTCTCTCCTCTTCCTGGCCCTCTATCTCAAGTCCTGCCGATACTCCAAAAGAAGGGATTGATCTCCAACGAACCAAAGCGGCCCAATGCTGAAAAATTCTCCAATTATGATCCCTCCAAAAAATGTGAATATCATATGGGAGAGGTGGGCCATTCGACTGATGAATGCATGACTTTGAAGCACAAGATCCAAAATTTATTGGATACTAAGGCATTTTCTTTCCGTGCCACCCAACCAAATGTCAAGAAGAATCCGTTGCCGGAACATGAGGGAAACGTGAATGCAATCTTTGAGTTCAATGCTGGCAAAAAGATGAACTTGAAGATGTCTGTCAAAGATATCTATAGCGGATTAGTTAGAGTTGGTTACTATCCGACAGATGAGAATCCTCCCTTCCCTACCATGAAGGAAAGGGTTCAAGAAATGGTTAAGGCTGGCATGATCGGGTATGCCGATCAAAAGCGGAGTAGTGTCAACTATCTCTCAAGTCATCATTGATTGGGAGAAAGAATTTGCTGAGCTAAGTGCTGAAAAGAGCGAACCTGATCCGTTGATCGAGGACATGCCCCCACTTGAGGACGCCTCCGACCACGAAGGATTGATAGTGGAAGTGCCTTCAACTGATGAGGAGATAATAATTGAGGTGCCCCGGTTGTATCGGTACAACAATAACAAAGCCGTCCCCCGGTCATACGAGCTAGATGTTGACCCGATTACAAGGTGCTGGTCGAACCTATGCTCAAGCTAATACCCAACCTGCAAAGCCAGTTACTGATGAGGAGGCTAAAGAATTTCTGGCTATAATCAAAGCAAGTGAGTATAACGTGGTCGACCAGTTGCGAAAATTGCCTGCTCAAATCTCTTTACTTGAACTCTTGCAAACGTCTCCTACACATCAAAAGTCTCTAATGAAGGTCTTGAGTGAAGTTCATGTACCGGAGACGATCGAGGTAAACAAGTTGGAGGAATTTGTAGGGTCGATTCTTCTCAAAGATTTAATAGCCTTTTCCGATGAAGAATTCCCTCTTGAGGGGAGGGGACATACTAAGGCGTTATATATATCTGTCAAGTGCAAGGCTTCTCATGTGGCTCGAGTACTCATTGATAATGGGTCTGCCTTGAATATTTGTCCATTGGCAACTCTTCACCGCCTTAAAATAGATCCTTCAAAAATAAATGCTGCAAAGACCTCCGTCCGAGCTTTTGATGGTACAAGAAAAGAGGTGATAGGGGAGACCCACCTTGATCTACAAATAGGTCCGGTGATGTTCAACGTCCTTTTCCAGGTAATGGACATCCCTACTGGATTCAATTTCCTGTTAGGTCGTCCTTGGATTCATACTGCTGGAGCTGTGCCATCAAGTCTTCACCAAAGCGTGAAATTTGTTGTCAAAGGAAAGCTAGTCATTGTTCATGGCGAGGAGGATCATCGGATTTATCATGAGACAGCCATCCCCTATGTCGAGCCGGAACCTAGGGAGGAGACGAGTTACCAATCGTTCGAGCTCGTGTCCACTATTCATGCATCTCGAGGATCGACACCACCCATCCCTGATGTGTCAAATGCGGCAGTTATGGTAGCAAGAGTGATGGTTGGAAATGGCTTTATTCCTGGTCGTGGACTTGGTAAAAAAGAGCAGGGCATCCGGAATCCGATTGAGACCCCTCGAAGGTCTCGCTCCGCCGGATTAGGATACCATGGAAGAGGGGAGGACATGAACAAGAGAGGAAAAACTCATTATTCCTCGATATTCGCAAGACATTCCCCGGCCCCGCTAGAATGATGCATGATGAAGGAGGAATGATTGATGCGCCCGATGGATGTAGCATGGATGACCCAACAACTTCAAAGACGAGAGGATCCGGATAATGAGATGGAAGGGATCACGACCCTATTTGATGATCTCCTTATAGGTGCCATTAATGAAGAACCATCGGAGGAAATGGGTGCTAGCCCACAAGAGTAACACGTTTACTTTTCTGCACTCCCCTGCGCGGGAATCTTATCGCTTTTAATGTTTTCTAGGATTTGCTTTCGCTTTGATTATCGCATTTTGCATATCGCTTGTCAAGAGTTGATGTTTGCTTTGATTGTCGTACTTTCCATTCCAATAAATGTAATTTGATTGATGAATATCGATTACAATTACAAGCTTTATTTTGAGGGCATGATGGGGTATACCAAACCAGCCCGATGATGATATCCAACCAGTGAAAGAAAAGAAAGATCCAAGGAGAATTCTGAGGCATGGGCTTCATCATGCTTTCTCGTGTCAAAAGGTTTTCCAAATGTTTTGCCAAAATTTTTAAAAAAAGAAAATTTCGAAAAAGAAAAATCCTAAGGAAGGGTGGAAAATTCAAAAAGAAGAAGATAAGACATCCATGTCGTTTAGTCCCATTTGTCTTTTTGAACTATCCACTTTATGTTTCAGTGAGCAACCTTATGGTGGGCAAGGAGGTGAAATTGGTTCAATCCAATACCATGAGCGAGTGATGACGTGAAGACCCCGAGGAGCCGAATGGTGACTCCATTGAAGTACAAACATAGTTGGGAACAGCATGAAAAACCCAAAGTTCTCACCCCGAGCAAACAAATCACTATCAATTTGAGTGATACCGAGGATCCCAAAGAGATAAAAATCGGGGCAAATCTTCCCAAAGATGAGGCCGAGCACCGACTCGATTGCTGAAAGAATATCGGGATATCTTTGCCGGACGTATGCGATATGCCAGGTTTAGATCCATCCATTGTGGAACATTGTTTGCCCACTAATCCAGACATGCACCCTAAGAAGCAAAAGCTTCGGAGGACTAAACCGAGCTCTCAAAGAAGATAGAAGAGGAGGTAATGAAACTCCTCAAAGTGGGATTCATCGAAGTCTCGCAGTACCGAATGGGTGGCCAACATAGTACCGAGTCATGAAGAAAGACGGTCGAGTCCGAGTGTGTGTTGATTATCGGGATTTGAACAAGGCCAGCCCAAAAGACGATTTCCCATTGCCACATATCGATGTTCTCGTGGATAGTACTGCTGGATTTGAATTATTCTCTTTCATGGATGGTTTTTCTGGATACAATCAGATAAGAATGAAGGTTGAAGACAAAGAGAAGACATCATTTATCACTCCGTGGGGAACCTTTCATTATAAGGTCATGCCCTTCGGACTCAAAAATGCGGGGGCAACTTACCAACGAGCCATGGTTACATTGTTCCATGACATGATGCATGAAGAAATTGAGGTATATGTCGATGATATGATTGCAAAAACCCGACCCGGGAGAAGTCATGTCAAAACCCTCAGGAAGTTATTTGATCGGCTCCGTGGATTCAAGCTCCGTTTGAATCCTGCCAAGTGTGTGTTCGGGGCCACGTCAGGTAAATTACTTGGGTTCATTGTGAGTAGTAAAGGGATCGAGATTGACCCATCTAAAGCCAAGGCAATATGTGAGCTACAACCTCCATCGACAAGTGAAGGAGGTCCGGAGTCTCCTAGGGAGACCGAATTACATCGCACGATTCATTTCTCAACTCTCTCGAGACTCGCAAAGCCATTCTTCAAACTCTTGAAAAAAAACGTACGAGTTGAGTGGAATGACGAATGTCGAGAGGCGTTCGATAAGCTGAAGCAATATTTGATGAGTCCACCCGTTCTTGTCCCACCAATATCGGGGCATCCTTTGAATTTGTACCTCACAATCCATAGTGAGTCACTGGGTGCGATGTTAGCTAGAAAAGTCCCGTGGATCAGAGGGAACGAGCTATTTACTACCTAAGTAAAAAGTTCACTATCTCAGAGTTAAAATATTCTGATGCTGAAAAAACTTGTGCTGCGTTAGTATGGGTATTACATAGACTGCGACAATACACATTGCATTACCAGACGTTTCTCGTGGCGAGAACGATCCCATCAAGTATTTATTTAATCAACCAGCTCTGGTGGGAAAGTTAGCTAAATGGCAGCTCTTGATTTCAGAATTCGACGTGCAGTTCATACCACAAAAATCAGTTAAAGGCCGAGTAATTGCTGATATATTGGCCGAGAACCCTAGAACCATGAATGATGATGATTATCCCCTGGATGATCGTATTTTGGCCGTAAATGAAGATGCATGGTCCATGTTCTTTGATGGAGCTGTGAACTTGTCCGGTTCTGGTACGGGGCGTATTGATATCCCCTGCACGGACAACATCACCCAAGAGCCGCGAAATTGATATTCCCATGCACTAACAATATAGCTGAATATGAAGCTTGTATTCTCGGACTTCAGGCCGCAATTGGAATGGGAGTGGCCAAATTGAAAGTATATGGAGACTCGCACCGATCATACTCCAGACTATAGGTGAATGGAAGACCAAGGATGCCAAATTGCTGCCATATCACAAGTACCTCGAAGATTTGGTGAAGGAATTCGATGAAATCTCATTTGACTACTTGGCTAGATCTCATAATCAGTTCGCCGATGCCCTGGCAACATTGTCATCTATGTTGCAAGTTACTGATGGTTTAGAAGTTGAGCCTTTAAAAATCGAGGTTCTAGCCAAACCTTCTTATTGTATGGTCGTGAATGAAGAGCTTGATGAGAAGCCATGGTATTACGATATCATGAACTATATTCAAAAGCAGGAATTTCTGAAGGAAGCACTCCGGCCGATAGAAAATACATAATGAAGATGGCCTCAAAATTCTTCGTCGGTGGTAAGAATTTATACAAGAGATCTTATGATTCAGTTTTATTGAGATGCGTAGATGAAAGCGAAGCTACCCAAATCATGCAAGAGGTGCATGAAGGAGTTTGTGGCCCACACATGAATGGGCACATGCTAGCCAAGAAGATTATGAGACGGGTTACTATTGGCTTGCGCTGGAAAGTGATTGCATACAACATGTTAGAAGTTGCCATCGTTGCCAAATTCATGGAGATAAGATAAATGTTCCTCCAACGGAGTTACACCAACTATCTCGAGCCATGGCCCTTCTCAATGTGGGGGATCGATGTGATTGGCCCAATAAATCCTAAAGCTTCAAATGGACACCGATTCATATTGGTGGCAATAGATTATTTTTCAAAGTGGATTGAAGCCGCATCATATGCTAATGTCACAGCCCGGAATGTTGTGAAGTTTATTAAGCGTGACATAATCGCCCGTTATGGTGTCCCCGAAGCAATTGTCACGACAATGGGACAAATCTGAATAACAAATTTGTTGATGAGTTGTTCAGTAAGTTCAAAATCAAGCATTTGAATTCATCACCATACCGCCCACAAATGAATGGAGCTGTTGAGGCAGCTAATAAGAACATCAAGAAGATCTTGGCTAAGACAGCCGAGAATTATCGGGATTGGCATGACAGGTTACCCTTTGCTCTAATGGCGTATCGGACATCGATCCGAACATCTACCGGGGCAACCCCTTTCTCCTTAGTCTATGGCATGGAGGCGGTCTTGCCTCGTGGAGGTAGAAATCCCCTCTTTAAGAGTCTTATCCCAAGTGGAATTGTCCGAGGCGAGAATGGACACGACAAAGGTTTGAACAGTTGAACCCGATTGATGAGAAAAGGTTAAAAGCTCTTTGCCATGGTCGCGTATCAACAAAGAGTAGCCAAGTCTTTCAATCGGAAAGTACGGCCGAGACACTTCGAAGTAAATGATCTAGTTCTAAGAAAGGTGTTGCCAATTTTCCCGATCCCGGAGGCAAATTTGCTCCAAATTATAGAGGCCCATATATGGTGAAGAAGGTACTCCCTGGTGGTGCTTTAATCCTTACAGAAATGGATGGTCGTGAGTTTTCTAATCCTGTTAACTCTGATGCGGTGAAGAAATATTACCCTTGATAGAATTTGTTGTAAATTGAAGGTACTCATTTCTTCATTGAATTGTGTGGGAATGGATTAAATGAGATGAAAAGTGGGCCCTGTTCCATACATATATCGAATTCATTTGATTCGGTATATCAGACGTGTTGACCCAAAGTCAGTTCAATTAAATAAAAAAAAGAAAGGCCCTGAGGACACCACCAGCGCCTCGGCCTGGTGGCATGGGGAATGAATGGGTCCGAGAACAACCAGGGTTCGATCCCTGGAAACGGCAACAAGTTTGCCAAATAAAAAAAAAAAAAAAAAAAAAACAAAAACAAAAACAAATTTTTTTTTTTTTTTTTTTTTTATCAATCCTCTTCTTTATTTTGAGCTGCAAACTCTTTGTGTTCAAAGCTGATGAGTTCATGAAGTAATTGTGACCTTTCAAAGGAAATTTTTGCATTATAGTTTTACTTGTTTTGATTACCAATTCCACCGAAGATTATCATCGCAGAGCAAGTTAATGAATGATGTGGAATGGATTGAACATACTAAATGAGACATGTCGAATGATGAAAGGAAAGTCCTATCCTATACACAGTCCCTTGCTCATACACCGGTGACACGAGCGTAGGAAGTTCCATGTCTATGAGGTAAGGAGTTTTCTCGCGAAAGGTACGATGATCGAAATGATGAGAGACGGTTCGTTCCCTATCCCAAACACTACATGATCATCCATTGTTTAAACCCTTCTTGAGCCCACACATGTGGATAATTTTTAAATTACCCTGTCAAGAACCACCCCACATTGGGGCGAGGGTGGAGGTAAGACAACATCATGAGGTGAGGAAATTGATAGGAATATTCTTGCTCTCACTTGCATCAATCTTCAAGTATTGCTATTACATTGAATTCATATGGTAATTTAAGTGTCTTAGGATGATGAAGAGCAGTTCTTTCTCTATCCTACACACTTTATCCATTGCGTAGCCCCTTGAGCCTGTAAATTTGTTTCATTTAAACCCAATTGGTGATCATCCCCCACACTGGGGCAAGGCAAAAGACAAATGTTCAAGCAGCAGAATCCCAAGTGCCGACAAAAAAAATGAAAACTCCTCAAGAACCCAAATGTTAAAGCATTGCGTGTTTATTCAAAAAAAAAAACAGAAGGGGCATGAAAAAGCAGTGTGCCTAGTAAAAGCAAGGCCAATGCCCATTAGAAAATGAAAGAAAGAGTCGAAATAGATGATGATCAATTGTAAAAGGGTGAATTCCCAATGGAGTGGTACTCAAAAAAACTCAAATGCCAAGTTTTTATAGTACCTATGAGGAAAATCCCAATGGTGAAGAAGAAGACCCGTGACAATGCCAAGATGAGCACCGATTCTCATCCCCCCCTTATACACATTTTGAGCCTAATGATCCATTCATTTCTCAACCCATGAACTTGACCTACGTTACGTCCCTTACAAAGTCTCTTCAGATTAAGGCACTGAAATTAATGTAGGAATTCATATGTTTATAAGCATTGCTCGAAGAAGTGTGAGCAAGACCATTTCTATCTCATTTCGCAAGTTACTTGACTTGTAAACCCGGAGATGATTGCAAAGTATTGTTCTTCCATTAGCCTTGACTCGAAGAGTCCCTCTTTGTTGAGCCATTGACTAAGCCCACATTACGTCTTGACAAAGGCCTCTCGGATTGACAAGGTCGTACCGCTTGCGAGAATACTCGAACCCTCGTCGACATGATGAAAGTGAGATTGAGTG
The DNA here is from genome assembly GCA_014182565.1 of Eucalyptus marginata. Lineage (NCBI taxonomy): Eukaryota > Viridiplantae > Streptophyta > Magnoliopsida > Myrtales > Myrtaceae > Eucalyptus > Eucalyptus marginata. The sequence continues at coordinate 3,869,844 of CM024591.1, read as the reverse complement.
ATTCCTGTGATCCCACATTAATGGTTGGGACAAAATAGCCTTCTTAATGAGAGTGAGTGAAAGTCCTTTCTAACTGAAAGTCTTTCATTTGGTATTCTTGAAAATCCATGTCATGAATGAAAATTATCTTAAATGATGATTCTCCCCTGGAAATTTGGTGGTGCAAATATGGTAAAACCATCATGCACAAATCTTGATTAAAAAAAAAAAAAAAAAAACAAGACAAAACAAAACAAAACTTCAGTGGACTTTGGAGTGTGCTGAATTGCTTACTTCTTTGGTAAATGCATGTATTTTTTGCTCTAATCATGTTTGACAGGTAATGTTTCCTTGAAGACCCAAGAGCTCTTGACATTCATGTTGCTTTCAGAAGCCTCGAGGTGAGAAACCTTCATGAATATTTGAGGTACATTGTCAATGTCCCAAAACTTCTTTCTACCAAAAGGTAAGTGATCTTCACGAATACCCCAGGTTTGTCCTAGGTATTCCCAAATTCTTGATATATGTCTCAAAACTCTTTGTTAAGCATTTCATTCTGGATATGAATGCTTTCCGATCCTTTTCGTCATACCTTAGTCTGGGTCTAGGTATTTCGAGTCCTCTTAATCCAATATTCATCTCACCTAACATTGAGTGTTTATTGGTTAAGTTCACAATTTCTTGACATATCAGTCTGGATCTGGATGTCTCAAAGCATTTGTTAAGCATTTCATTTTGGATATGAATGCTTTCTGATCTTTTTCGTTATACCTTAGTCTGGATCTAGGTATTTCGAATCCTCTTAATCCAATATTCATCTCACCTAACATTGAGTGTCTATTGGTTAAGTTCCCAATCCTCTTAATTCAATATTCATCTCACCTAACATTGAGTGTCTATTGGTTAAGTCCCCTAAAAGTCTTGACATCTTGGTACGGATCTGGATGTCTCAAAACTTCTTTGTTAAGCATTTCATTCTGGATATGAATGCTTTATGATCTTTTTTCGTTATACCTTAGTTTGGATCTAGGTATTTCGAATCCTCTTAATTCAATATTCATCTCACCTAACATTGAGTGTCTATTGGTTAAGTCCCCAATTTCATGACATCTCGATTGGGCGGATCCGGATGTCTCAAATCTTGTCTATCTTACCCGTTATACCTTAGTGTGAATCTAGGTATTTCGAGTCATCTAAATTCAACAAGGCATCTCACCTAACATTGAGCGTCTCGTTGGATAAATTCATGTGTACTCTTCAGGGAACACGGACACTTGCCGAGCGATAAAAATCCATCCCGTACTTCACAATGCTCGACGGTAAGTAATTACAGGTATGCTCTCCTCTTCAATATCTCGCATTTGCATTACCATTTTCATGACATTGCATTTATAAAATCATAAAAAAAAAAAAAAAAAAAAAAAAAGTCCCGCCAAAGTATCATCCATTGCATGTTCATGGTCAAAATTTAGGTATCATATTGTCTTTGAATGCAACCTCTGCGAGCTCACCTTCAAAGAGGGGCAGCTGTTGACACCTGAATTTTGCTTAATAATTTAGTAATTAGTTGCATAAAAAAAAATTAAAATTAAAAGAAAAGTAAAATTGCATTTTCATGAAGTCGCATTTTTTCGCATCAGTACTAAAAAGGCGACAAGACGCGGCGGCTTGTAGTCGATAATATTCAAAAAAAGGGACGGTCTCTCTCTCCGCTTGTCCAAACGCGCAAAAGACCGAAAGCAAAAAAGGGAGGAAGGAAGTTCTTGCACGTCCGTTGTCTCTCCCTCATTAACGCACGCGCATGCATGCACAAATTCGGCGGACGTGAAAACTCTAGGGGAACCCTCAGAGAAACTATATTATATAATATGCTCTCTCTCTCTCTCTCTCTCTCTCTCAAGCTCAAGCGTGGGTTGTCGGGAGGCGTGGAACCTGCTGAAGATTGAAGTAAGCAACAAGCAAAGAAAAATCTGCGAGTGTCGGGCGGTGGCGTCCGTATTTGAAGAAGCACGACATGAAATAGTGGCCGCCTCCTATTCACGCTACTTCAAGCCTATAAATACACGAAGGAACGAAAGAGAAAGGGGGGAGGCGATTAAAAAAGGAAAGCTCGTACGGATACACGAATTGAGAGAAAGGGAGAAGTTTGTGAGAAATATTAAAAAAAGAGTGAGCCCATAGGGAGACAGGGAGAGAGGGAGAGACGTACGAGTGGGGAGGGGGAGGAGATTAAAAAAAGAGAGGAATAGAGTCTGTCAGAAAAAAAAGAAAAGAAGGGAAGTCAGGGGGAGGGGATTAAAAAAGGAGAAGAAAGCAGAAAGTGAAAAAAAAAGGGGCTGTTCATTGTCTTCTTCGTGAGGTCCCCCGACGCCCACTTCGTTGCGCTACCAGCGCACCACCGGCGACCTGCGCGCGCCTTGGCCGCGAGCCACCACTGCCTGTCCAACCTCCTCGCCGACGCTTCCTCCGCCTCGCCGCCGCCCGATCGCCCAGAGCTGCCACCGCACGACCCACCGCCCGGACACCTCAGCCCGCTCGCCACCAGCCAGCCCCCTCCGCAAGAAACCGTGCCCGACGCCCGCGCCACCACCGGAGTCCCAAAGCAAAGAAGCACCGCCGGAGATCGCCCTCCGGTGCAGCCCATTGTGACCGCGAACTCCCGCTCGTCCGCCACCGCGCCGGAGTGCCATCGATCGCACCTCGCAGCAACCAACTCACCGCCCAACCCGCCGTGCGCCACCGCACCCTCCTCCGCGCGCGAAGCCTCGTTGCTCCCGACCCGCCGCTGCTCCGCCCACGACGCCCGCATCGTTGCTCGACGCCGGTCCTCGAGTCCGAAGCCCCCGCCTTGACGATCGTTGACCCACGAAGCCGGCGTGACCGCCGAACCGACGCCGCGCGCCCGATCCATACGTCCGTCCGACGCCCAACCTTCACCGGACTACCATCGCCCGTGCCACCCGCCGCCATCAGCAACGCCCGCAGCTCCTCGGGCCCGTGCCGCCCGCGACGACCCGCCATCGGACGCCGAAGCCCGGCCGCACCGCCCGTGCCTCCGCGCCGTGCCGCTCCTAGCGCATCTCCGTCCGCCACCGCCGGCCCCGTTTGCTCTTCGGCGACCCGCGCCACACCATCCTCGCCGGTGTCTTTCCCCTTAGGACCCCCGACCGGTGTTGCTCCTCTCAAGTAATTGAGCTACCAAGCCGTGCGCGGGAGCAGAACAAAACACAAAAAAAAGAGAAAAGCAAAAAAAAAAAAAAAAAACAATTTAGGTAGTTCTTTTTCTTTCATTTATTTATCTTTTTATCTTTTGTTACTTTTGGTATTTTACTTTATCTGTTCTTTTAGTATAATTACTCTTTTATGTGAAATTGAGATTACATGTTAGGAAATCGCCTTGGAAACTAGGGATTGTCAGTCCGATTTTCGCGCCCGAAATCCGACTCGCAATTACTTAAAAATTGCCGATCCGATCTCCCGCCCGAGATCCGATTCGTGATTTATTTGAAATTGGCCAACCCGATCTCACGTGCGAGATATGGTTCGTCAATTTGGGGTATTAATACTATGTGATTTGCTGTGGTGTTATTTAAATTAATTTTCTTTTAAAAAATCAAAAAGTTGTAGATTAGAATTAGGGTTTGGCATGTTTAGAATTGAAGTTTTATTTTAAATAAAAAAACAAAAAATCAAGTGCCTTAAGGTTGTTAGTTTTTTTTATTGCATGTTTAATTATTAGGAGATTGTTAACTTTGAAAATTAAAAAGAAAAAGAGAAGGGAAGTTAGATATAGTTTTGCTTTTCTTATTTTGCATGTTTAGGGTTGAGATTTTATTTTAAATCATGGAAAAGAAAAAAACAAAAAAAACATCATGCATAATTCATGTAGAATTAGGGCCTCCTTTGCATGTTATTGCATTTTAGAGTAATATTGCACGTAATTTAATTCTAGATAATAGTTTTTACGTAGATTGCATTTTAGCTAGGGATTCCTAAGTTAGGATAACATTCTAGTTTAAATTAGGATTTGACATAAATTCAGTCCTAATTCAAATTAGATGACATTCTAACTTAGGTAGATAAATTCCACTTTTTTTTATAATTTCGAATTTAAGAGGAAATACAAAAAATGCCTTAGGATAAATTACTTCCTTTTTTGGATAAATTGCATTTTCTAAGAAAAAAAAATAAAAAAAAAAAAATGTCATGAACATGTCATTTAGGATTAGATTAATTGAAGTGCACGTCATTTAGTTTTTAGGCCCATTTAATTGGAAACTACCTGTCATTAGAATTAGGTCATTTTGTTAGTTTAGATTGCACATTTAATTATGGAACAATCATAATTTCGAATTTCATGGAAAATACCTAAAAAAACTGTCTTTGAATAAATTAATTTCATTATTTAGAATAGATTGCATGCTTATTAAGAAAACACAAAAACATCTCATTTGCATCATGTAGCTTAGGCCATGTTATTATGTCATATCATGTCATATTATATTACTAGCATGCATTGCATATAGATTAAGTTCCCATTAAATAAAGTGAAAACAAAAAAAAAAAAAAAAAGAAATTGCGTGTTAATTAGAAATCATATCTAAGGTTGAATGATGTGAATTTTGATCTAACAACGCAGATCCTTTCGTTGCTTTGAGGTAAGTTTTTGCAATTTATTTACTATTTTATCTGGGTGTTAAATTGGTGGTTTGCAAACCTGCATGATCACTTCACATGTTAGGGAGATAAATTAAAATCAATTCAAATTGCTTGCCAAACATTTTTTTGAAAACAAAAGGAACGGTACCGAAAGGACATTAGATAAATCTAGTGTAACCAAGTCCCCGTACCCATAATCTCTGGTTCGTAGGAGTAAAGTAAATCTCCCACTACTTTACTTGGGTTTCTAATCGACCCACCAAAAATAGATTAGTGGCGACTCTAATTGAAAATCATTTGCATGTTAAGAACTCAAACCTAAGTCGCGAATTGGTATGGGCTTGGGAGAGCCCGAGTTAAGTCTAGGCTTAGCAATCCATTAGCCGAACCCTTAGGTGGTACAAAACCCGCTTCGGGGAGGTCGCGACAACATGTAAATTCACGCATAAAAATATGTATTTATTAATAATCTTGTGAACTCAAATAATATTTTATATTTTAACCAGAAATTTTTGCTTTTACATAACAAAAAAGAAAGTGAAGGAGAATTACCAATAATTTTAGGAAATAATTCTCGAGTAAACGGGAAGGAGATTTAAACGTAAACAAATGGGATTTGGGAAAGTCATAGGAAAAATGCGAGAACGGACATTTTTTAACCAGTCAAGAGTTGATGCTAAGACATGAGGTTTAATTGCATGAAAAGCAGAGGAAAAATAAAAATGCGGGAGATTTAGCAATAACGGACTAAAGAGCAAAAAAATTCAAGAATTTAAGAATACTGGAGGGCTTAAATTAACCGTTCATAGATTATTGGAGGGGAAAAATAAAAATGAAGGAGATTTACCAATAACGGACTAAACAAAACTTGTAACAGGATGGGACATCAAAATAAATAATGACCCAGAAAACGCCAACTTTCTTGCTCTCTATTCTTTATGTATCTTGCAAGTTGCAATACAAGTTCAAGGATAAAAGATTGCTTGAAGAAGCTCTCACTCATCATTCGTTCGCGGACAAATTGTTTTGCTATGAGATATTGGAGTACATCGGGGAGGCAGTGCTCACTCTGTTGTTCGCCAAGGAACTTCCTGTATTCGGACTTGGTACCCGGGTCACTGACTCAGCCCTGACCGGCTAATGTGGACATCGAGAAGCTCGCACGTGTCGCAATTGAGCTTGAGTTGCATCGGTATCTACACCATAGGAAGCCTGTTCTTCAGGAACAAGTTCCGTATCTTTTCAAATTTTTCAAAATTAGTTTCCTTCTACATTCCTATATGTATGTGCGTAGAATAAGGGTTATAATAAATGTGGGAGGAGTTAGGTAATTGCGCATATTCAAGAGTATAGAAAGGACCACTGACTTATAAGCTAACTGTCATGAAAATCAATTATAGATGATAAAGACGACATGTACAAAATATTTCAATATTCGTCTATCATTTAAAAATTATTTTGACATTATGGTCGGCTTGGCTTTTATATAAGATGAATCTTGTCTAACTACATGAAATATACATGAATAATGGGGTTTACAAAATATGCTAAAAATCTTAGACAATAAATCCCTGTAATCTTGACCAAATCTCCTTTGATTTCTTTCCTATCATGAACGTCACCTTGTTTCGTTCTCTTTTGATCGTAGCTATTGATGATGGTCTAAAAATGTGGTTAACACCATGACAATTTTACTATTGGGCCAAGTCAATCAATAGACTCATTCGGCAGTTTGCCGCAGTTTAATTTATGTAAAAGATAACTTGACCTTTTGTTTTACACGTGTCTATTTTATTGACATTTTTGAATCAAAACCCATATGTCAATTAATTAAATTCTATGGACGTGTCCTAGATTCAAGTATTCAAACGAGAGATCCTAGAATTCCTATTGCATTCAAGTGGTCTAATTGAGGTGCCTAAGTCCCTAGTTGATTCGGTCAAATCAACTATCGGTGCCGTCTTCATTGATTGCAATTTCTCACTGTGGACAATGTGTGTAAGGTAATAATACAGATTGCAATCTCTCATGTTAAGTTCCTACTATCTTTCTCGAGCTTTGTCAGAAATATTTGGCTCCTGTTGTTTGTTTCTAATTTGTCGAGTTATGATAACAATTTAATTTACGTAGATAAAGAATTCATACCGAACATAATCATGGCCTTGGATGAGCTAGGCCCGAATAGTTCATGCTAGTGGGTGTGCTTGTGCTATTCTAGAACTTTTGTGAAATGCAGATTCCTTTTGAATTTATACATGAATATTTTGCTTCATGTAATCTTTACAGATCTACTATTTTTCTTTTTTAAATAAATAATTTTGAATTATTAATATTTGGCCCATCAGCAGCAATGGCATGCCCATGTTTTTCTATGAACGGGCGTGGACGTTTGAGCTTGAGCCTGGGTAGGACCAAATAAAGTCGGGCTAGAATGGGTCTCATTGGGCCGCCCACTCAGGCCCACGTAATCTCTGGCTTATCCATAAGAAAAAGGTTTAGATATTTATTCTTTTCCTGCTCATCAATAGTCCTTTTTTTTTTTGGTGGCTGAATACTTGCTACTTGTAAAACCCATAAACATTTTGCCAACCAATTTGCTATTGTTTACACATATGATAGCTCTCTAAAGGCTTGTTGGAGCCAATAATCCTATATCTTTCAAACCACATCGAGCCACCGAACTATATGAATTATGCCGAAAGAAGGGTTTGAAGTTAAGCTTTGAGGATCTATGGAACAAAAGTTCAAGTTTAATTGTATTTGTAAATGATCAGCTTGTGAAAAGAGGCACACACAAACCCAAGAAGGATATGGCGCTAAATAAAGCAACCAAAGATGCGATAAATAGAGTAACCATGAAAATGATAGTGGTTTGAAAAAAAACTAGAAAAATAATAAATTATGAGGATAAAATTTATTTACATGAAGTTTATTTTATTTCTTTTTGCTAATTGATAGGTTTATTTCATTTCTTTTTGCTACCATAAAATAAGCAACCGGTGGACCACCAAGATCATCCTTATTTACATAACGTGGTGTGCTAGAAATGATTAACTAATGGTTGCCTGTTGTCAACTATAAGCTTGTCGCTACTGACATATAAAGATTGTTTTAAGTCAGCTGAATTGCTTTAATCAGGAGGTGATGCAGCTCGGTCAGTCCCTCTATAGCCAACTCGGTGCCTGCTGGTGCAGGTCCTAGACCAAGCACCGGAGCTGGGTCTTTAGACTCCTCCAGCAAAACGGGCCAGGATGGAGATGTCATTGACGCAGATTTCATTGACAACAAGTGAGAGAACAGAGGTTGGGCGTACCGTGGTTTCTTTAGCTCATTCTCGAAGTCGAGTAAATGATCATCATCGGTTGAAATTCTACAGTTAAACCTTTGAGTAGGAGAATGAGTATATATGTATACAGGAAGTAAGAAGATGGGAGTTTTCTATTTTGCGTTTTTCTAGTGTAGTTGCTCCCTACATATGTGTTTTTACGTGTTATTTTTTCAGATTATACATGTCATGACAGATTTCTGTAATAGCAGGATAGAATATCGTTAATAGGATTTGCCCAAATTAATGGGTTATCAACTTAAAAGAGATTTTCATCTTGACGAATGGATCTATTATTATTCATCTTTAAATTACCGAAAATAATATTAATAAATATGAGTTTTCCCTCCAATTTTTCTCACTATTTGTATACCATAACAAATATCACCTGAGAAAATTGTTCATGTTTCAGACATTAGAGAAATGTTGCCCCTCAATGTGGAGAAACGAGGGTTGAATCACTTTGTTAACATTACCTCTATCGCTTAGATGCAGTTATGATTTGATTCTAGGTAAGGCAAGTCTTTTTCTTTGATGTGGTGGTTTAATTTTAGTATATGGTATAAAGTTCATTATACTGGTGTGATTCCAGGTAATAAACCAGCCTCTTGGAGGTGTTATCACCATAATAAGGGCCAATAGTGACCACTATCGTTGTGAATTTCATTCTCGCTGATTGCTATTAGCCGCTAATTTAAACTATGGTTTTATTATAAGATTGCGAACAAGTGGTGTTTAATAATTTGATATCCTCTCTTATGGTACAATTTGAAAGTTTAAGTTATTAAGTGGAAGCAGATCATAAGACCATTATAAGCCCCAAAAGAAGCAAAGTTGGGTTTTTTTAACATTGAATATAGCTTATTATTGTGGATTTATAGTCTAACTCTAATTTTGCGCTTTGATGACTCATGTATTGCTGTCGAGTGAATTTATTTTTTCTTTTAGTCTCTCTCTTTTCTTTTCTTTTTTCAGTCTTTGGTTGATATTATTCTTTTCATTAATGACCGAATCTCCGTTATGCCCTTGAAGCACCCAATTAATACCCATCAATCATGATACTTTTGGATAGGATGCACAACCATTAATTAATGTAGAACTTATTCATAATTAATTTTTTTTCTTTATATATATTTATGTGCTTCAAACCTACATGCCCAAAGGGTTCTTAGTTTAGAATGGAGTAGGTTTTTTTAAGTATTACTTTATTTCTATTGTTCTACTTGTTTCAAGAAAAATGAATGATTTGGAAGTGTTTTCCTAACAATGATTACTTGTATTACTTGAAGTGATTAGTCAATGAAAAGTATTTTCATTATTGACAACAATTTATATCTAAACTCTTTCATGGACAATGAGAATATTATCTTCATAGGTGATATAAGTGATAAATTTTAGAAACAATTGTCGCAACCTACCCCTTGAGGGGAGGGAATACAGGTTTATGGGTATTGTCTAAAAGATGGGCCTATGGGCCATGATCAGGCATGGGCTCTCCCAAGCCCACATCTCGCACGACATTGGAGGATTCATAGGAATTTTGTAACAAAGAATCGCCACTAGCTTATTGGGGTTGGTTAGAAACTAAGTGAAATGGCAGACACAGATGACCATGCGTAGTCCTCTCAAGACCCCTATGCACAATAGGGAGGTCCTCTTTCCCAAGACTCCTATGATCAAGGACCTTTGTCCTTATCTCGAGACATGGACACTTCCTAATATGCTCAACCATCCAATTGACCTCAGCCAAATATGCCTACCGACACTACAGGCTCCTTCCAGGATCAAGAGGAAGCATTCTCATCAAACAGAGTTTTGTAATGATTGCGTTGCCACTAAAGACAGAATTTTTATTCCCCCGTACATGATTTTCCCCTGTCCACCTATCCTAACCACTGTCTTAAAGTCCAAGTCTCTATAGTGCCACTGCTTACTTTTAAAGAACGAGCCAACCTCATCTCTCTAGTTTAGTACAATCCTTTTCTTGCAATTAATTGCTAGTTATAAGAAGGACAAGACCCTCCTCTCTAATTATATGTAAGGAATGAGGCCGGGCATGTGATCTCCCCTTCTCTCTCCCCGATTGTCTTCACTGCTCAACTTCACACCTACGACTTCACAACCACCCTTGAAATCTTCACCGTCGCCATTAGAACCAACCACCATCGTCTCCATCGAAGCCTAACCACCATCGTCGCCGTAAGAGCCCTAGCCACCACCGTCGTCACTAGATCTTGGGTGGACACTTGACTCTCCATTTGCTTTGGCAAGTGCTTGACTTAGTAGTAGTGGTTGTGCCTCTTGGTAGCTTGTTCTTGATTCCATTTTCTTTCGTGGGTAGTTTAATTTGGGTTTTGGGTTTCTAGCATCGAACAATGTTTTCTATGGAGTCTCTACTTAGTCGTGGAAGACCAACAAGCTACAACCGAGAATTTCCTTATATTTAACCATACAAATTTCGTCTTGTTGTTCCTATTATGAGGATAAAATTTTGTTGAGTGTCTCCCAGTGATTGGCTATCCAATTACCTAACTCTCTATTTCATCTTACTGTTTCTTCAATTTGAGTGATGGACAACGGATGGTAGCTTGCGGGTTCAGTGAAGTAGCTTTATGGGAAAGAGGATTTTATCGCATTGCATTTTGTTCAATATATATATAGACATAGAGTTATTCAAGTTTAGACAATAGGAATATACTGAAATATTGTTTTGAGTTAATGTTTCCTTAAAAGTGTTCCTCTCAACATGTTAGAAAACTTACATTATAATGTGGATGTTAGGTTGGAGCAATTCTTTTCATTTTCCTTCCATAGTTTTAAATCAATTGAATTGATATGAATGTCACTTTAGATTTTGAGCGTTATTTCTTGCTCTAAAATGTAATATAGCTTGTGCAACTTATTTTGCTACAAGTTCGCATTTACTTTCTCAACTTACTCTTTTAATATAGTTAGGCATTTCGTTTTGGGCCATTGATTTTAACTTGATGATTTGATCATTCAACTTTGCAGGATACGCTTTAGCAAGAAATTTTGTAGCTAATTACCTAAATTGAAAGCTTTATGTATGGTCAAAGGAATTATGGTAATTAGACTCGTCGGTGTCCTTAGGCGCACTATAATCTGCCTATAGCCTTCCCTCCGCCAACTTTTCCTCACTCTTTATGCCATCAATCAAATTAAGTAGATTAAAGATGGAATATAAGTTGTTGAATAGGTTAAAGAAGAAATGTAAGTTGTTGAATATGTTGAATAGATTAAAGATGGAATATAAATTATTAAATAGGTTAAAGATGGAATATAAGTTATTAAATATGTTAAAGATGGAATAGAAGTTATTGAATAGGTTGAATAGGTTAAAGATTGAATGTAAGTTGTTAAATAGGTTGAATAGGTTAAATATGGAATATACTATTCATAGTAAATTGAATATGGGTCGTCAAATCGGGGAAGATCTATGTGATGCAACATTTGTCATTCAATCAATCTAAACATGGATCGTCGCCTCAACATTCAATTTTCAGTTTCTGCTCAAAAGCAAAGTTTTTATGATTGTTAGAAGTAAGCATGGTTCCAAGATAGAGCTTGAAACATAAGAACTGGACTGATAAGAACATGTCTGGTTTCAAATTCCAAGACATGCAAAATAGGTTTCAGGTTCTAAAAATTGAGAAACCTATTTCAATAGGTAAGTTTTAGGTTCTAGTTTGGAAGAACCTAAAACTTGGAACCTAGAACATGGAACCTATGACGTAAAACTTGAATAAGTTTTTATATAATCATTGGTTTATGTTTTTGCGTGATCTCGCGGTATTCCATGACATTCGATGATAAGTATATAATCTGGAATATCTAGTCTGAATTTAAAAGCCATAAATCTTCTTGTAGTATTGTTTTTTTAAATTATATGACTTAGTAGCAACGGTGGCCTTCTCAATAGGAGTGAAACCTTGACTAATCCTAGAAGTGAATTCCGTTGTCTCTTTCAATATTTGAAAATGCCAAATTTTATGTTTGTAATCTCCCAGTGTCTGACAGCAATTGTCCATTGGGCATTTGCAACAACAGTGTCATGGCTAGTATACTTACTTTTTTCTTTTTTGGAGAAATGAGACTCTGTTCTAAATCATTTTCCTATGCAATTTAATCATATGAGAATATCTTGGTGCTGCTTTTCAAAAGATGGTTCCATTTTGTTTATGCTCTCTTTTTGTGGAATTACAAGTATACTAATAAATTTATTGGTAGTTTTGATCAATTGATTATTTTGTAAATTGTAACTTGCTTGTAGGTTCTAGACTTGTAATTTTCTGCAAGATTGTCATCTACAAAAATAAATAAATAAATAAATAAATAAATAAATTACTTGCACTGCTACTTGGATGGGGTCTCAGATGAACTTTGGAAAAAGCAAGTTGGTTATGCTAAGAAATTAGAGGAGAGAAGGCAAATTAAAGAGCAACATGGTACAAGGAATATTAAGATCTATGGGGCTATGTAGAGATGGACTAAAAAATAATCAACTTGCCTTTAAACTGTTTTCTTATAGAGAAATGATTTGGTGATACTCTTTAATATACTGTAAGAATAATAGCCTATTTTAGAAAAAAAATCAAATAATAAATAATTATAAATTGTTTAGAGATCAACTCTTTCAAGAATCTGCGACTTACAATAAGTTTTTATTCTTATAGTAGCTCAAAGACTGTTATGTTAATAAAACCATTTATTTCTAATGAAGCCTAATCTACTTAGAGGGGATTAATAAGGCTCGCTTATTACTCTCAGGGAAGCTTTTGTCTTCTTTGGAAAAGCTAATAAAATTTAGTATCACTATTTAGCATCATTTTTGGATACCTTAGTAATTGAAAAAGACTGAGTTATTTGTTTGAAATTATGTAATTTTTAGTATGATTAAATTATTCCACGTTAGTCAAAGTGGTGTTTCCCCTCTCTCTAAACACGTAGACACACATGTAGCTCTATGCAGATTTAAATGTACTCTGCCTATCCATCCGTTTGTTTGTTACCTATCTTCGTGGATCTGCCCGTTTATTTGTCGTTATATAGGCGAAAATTACTAATCATTTACTTTGGGATCAGGAAGATTGGATATGTAAACAGACCTTGGGGCAGTGACTCGAGATTCGACTCCTTATGTGCATGCATGTTTTCTCATGAAAAGTATTTTTGACAGGGAGGAGTGCATTTGAGCTGATGCCGTTAACTTGTATATTAAACTTAGAGACAAATTTCTGCACCAACGAGTTGTTTGTATCAAGCCTTAACTCTTGAAACGGACTGGACAAGTGTGAAACCCTAACACTCAGGTTCATTCTTCCACCTAATTTCTAGCTCGAGGTAGTAAAGTGAGATACGATATTTCTAGCTTCTCCCTTTTGTTTGGGTTGACGAATATGTGTTGTACTTAAAAGTTTATGCAAGAAAACACAAATAGCTCAACAATTATCTTTTGTTATTGGAACTTTTACTGTCCAGTCCCTTTTAACTTTGGTCAAGTGATGTGGGCACCCCCCTCCCCTTACTATGTTTATAGTTAGCTTAATGAACTCCCTTGTTTAATCATCACTCATCATATCAAAACTCGGTATTTGTCTTGCTCCTTTTAGATTGTGTGTGAACGGCTATCTTTCCATGCTGAAGCCAAGGGGTTGACCTCATCGGCAATCTGAGAAAGAGAATCTCCATTGATGCAAAAGTACTTTTTGTCGGAGAGGCTTGAAAACTATTCCAGATTCACAGAACTGAAAACCAAATCACTTCTCTGTAGAACAGACCTTGAACCAGTCGGTGCAGACCAATTCAATCCAGTTCTCGGGTTGAATCGGATTTGATGTACGCCTCTGCAGAAGTTTCAAATTCTGCATTTAGTGGAAAAAGTTCTTGCAAGACGTAATTTTCAATTTGTTTTTACTTTTTGACTACTGAATTCAAGTCCAAGAATTGGGCACACAATATAATGAAAATAAGCAATAGAAAAGGAACAAAAAGAAAATAGATAAATAGATAAATAGATATATAAATAAAAGAGCAAATCAACAAATAGAAAAGCTAACTAATAATAAAATAAATAAGGAAGGAGGTTTAATTCGGTCTGGATCAAATTTGCAAAGTCCATGAGAAGAGCCTGGTCAAAGAAAAGAGGCCCATCATAAATGCCCATGAAGCATGATGACTCAATAGAAAGAGGCCCATCGTAAATAATAGAAATGCCCACAAATAGAATGGCATTTTCTCACGACTGAAGAAGAGGAGTGACCTGAGCAGTGGTGCACGCAAGGAGCAGACTAAAATTTTGTATTCTCTGATTCGATCATCAATAGCACACTGATCACTTTCATTAGCATGGTGATCCTCTATGCATGACTCATTATGCCCGGTTTATAAAAACTAAGTTGATGTGGTTTCAATTGTTTTCGAGCTTATTCATCTGATTTAGAACATTACTTGGGAATTTCATTTGAGTCAAGTTTGAAATTTGCATTTGAAATAGTTAAAATCCATCCTTCACCATAAACCATTCTCCGATATGTCTCTGAGAAGAATTTGTGAAGGAGCTCTGAGAATTATTAAATTGGAAAAGTTTTGATGCAATTTGCATTATATAAGTTGGTTTTTTAACATGTTAGACACAATTTTAATGCATAAGGAAGTCATCAATTTTCAATTTTCACAGAATCCTCTCTCTCTCTCTCTCTCTCTCTCTCTCTCTCTCTCAATCATGGCTTGAGTGTTAATTGCTACACTTTATCATACTAGTTTGTCTATCGCGTTCCTCTTATCTAGAAGTTGTAGTCGGTGTACGTCGGTTGTTTATGGTGACCGCTGAATGTGGTGGTCGCTAATGAAGGTCCGCTGAGAGTATATTTTGACTGACTGTGAAATGCAAAAGTTCATGTTTTGATTTGTTGGTGTATCGAGTTTTGATTGAATTGTTCTCGGTTTGCTTGAGAGAGGGCTTACGCGGTTAGGTTTTGATTGCAAAAATTAAAAGGAGATGAGCGCAAAACAAAAGTGCCAAAAAAGAGAGGGCTCGCACGATTAGTTTTTCCCTTTTCTACTCTTTTATTTTCCCTTTTACCCTTTACTCTCTTAGTTCTTATTAGGTTTTAATTGCAAAAAATGACCCTAAAAGTCAAATGGTGACCTTATATCCTTGCAATTTGACTCCCCCGGAAGGATATCATGAGCTGAACTCCATGCGAATGCAGATTATTATGGACCAAAGCGCACCAAAAAAAAAAAAAAAAAAAGGGATATCCCATATTGATTGTGAGAGCCAGATATCATAACATTAAGGCTCACGAACGCTAAATTCCCATTTTTTTATTTAATTCAGGCTTCATATATTTCACAAAAAAAAATTAAAAAAATATATTCCTAAAATATCACTTGAAATAATTAGTCTATTTAAAATATTTTCATTATCGACAACAATATTTATACATTATTTTGGGCGATGGAAATAGCTTTCCTTCGTTCATTTTAAAGTGATATAAACAATTATTTTTAAGAAAATGTTTCCAAATTAATTACTTTTTACAAAACAAATGAAGTCTCGATCTCCCTAATAGTTTCCTTGATAGTGCCATGTATATCGAGAATCGGAAAAAAATAATGGTATATACAAACATATCAGTATAACGAAATATGGGATTAAGTTTCTTAATCAATCTTTTTATGTCTAGCATTACTTTTTGGACTTAGTATTTTCATGTGATTATGAAAAATAGGAAATATAGGAATGAAAAGTTTTATTGAAGGCGAGGGGGGATGAATGTAGAATAAATGCCTCATGCACCACTTGTTTTCTTAGCGAAACTAATTTGTCAGATTTCCAGTGAAAATCATGAACCCATATGAGGAGCGGGATTCTTTGAATATATATAACCTAAAAATATGAAGGAATAGAAGAGATATTTGTTAAAAACATCATCAATATAATATATTTTCACATTTAATGTGGAATTGAATTTCTCAATAATCAAAATTTGCATTTTTTGAAAGTTTATGAAAGTTTACTTACTCGTGATCAAGTGCAAAACACTATGGCGTTTGGTTTAATGTAGAATTGAATTTCTCAAGAATGAAATTTTAATTACTACATATTTAATATGGAGAGAAATCAAAATATAGATTTGTATTCCACATGGAACTAAATTCCTCCAACAGTACGGTATTGGATTAATTACCAAGCTACACTTATCAGTGTGGTTCCACTTCCATATTTCTTTAACCACAAAACTATCAAAGCACAACTCCACCTCTCGCCTTCGTTGGTCGTCGGTCGCCAAAAGTTGCCCCCAATTTCGCCAAGGCCCCTGCTAATTGCCAATATCAATCACTTGTCTAATTCAGGATTAAGGACTCCGCATTTCTGGATGCTTTTTCTATTTATTTATTTCCGTTGTCTCATTCTAGCTATCAATCACAAAAGGAACTAAACGGAAAAGTTCCATATCCGAGCTATCCATTTGGATTTTTCTTTACATATCCCGGATCCAAGCTAGAGATATTTTACGAGTCAAAAATACATGAATCTATGGTGATTTTCCCCATAGAAGCATGCATGGTAATAAGCATCAAAATTTAGGGGGTGCCGAGGATATAATCAAGATTCAAAATTTTTATTTGATCTTCTGAATGAATTCTTCCTTGTTCGGTTTCTGGAAATGGAAATAAAGAAAGTTTTTTTTTTCTGTTGATAATGAATTTTTATCAAATGCATCTATTTTTTCTTCAAATTTTTCCTGATCAGTAGTAAAAAGTATACTATGAATCTTATTTATCCAACCTATTTGTAATTTTTTATGGGTATATGGGAAGTGAGAATTACATTTGGCCATTTGAACTTTAGAGGTGGCCAACTTAAATCCCTAATTTAGGGCACGTTTGTTTGAGGGAAGTATTTTCCCAAAATTAAATTTCCAAATTTTCATCCGTTTGATTTGCCAAAAATGATTGGCCAATTAAGAATACTTTCGAGTCAAGGAAAATACTTGTGCATAAAATTAGGAAAAGGGAATTCCTAAATCAAAGAAGATGAAAACACTTTTCGGAATTATTCATCTTGATTTTTAAATATTTTAATTTTCTTTTTATTTAAAAAATTAATAATTAATTTTTTTCTTTTTTTCTTTTTCTTTTCCTTCTTGTTCCTTTGCCAGTCACCATACATGTAGGCTAGCAAGGGCAAGCCTTGGGTGAGGCTCGAGCTCGTCCGCCTCATGCGAGCTTCAACCTCACCAACCTCGCCATAGTGAGCTCAACCTCATTTAAGGCCAACAAGGCTTGACCTCCCCGAGGCCAGCCAAGTTGGCCCTCATTGAGCCTCTGGGACAATGCTAGCAGCCTGTTAAGGCCATCATTGAGGCCACATGATTGGCAAATGAGGAAGAAGGAAAGAGAAAGGAAAAAAAAAGAAAAAGAAAAAAAAATAAAAATATTTAAAAAAAATAATTTCCTTTTTGCATGAGATTGAAATAATTTTTAAATGAGATCCAAATACCAAAAAATATTTTTAGTTACATATCACCAAATAAAGGAAAATGAACTATTTTTCCAGAAAAATATTTTCTAAAGTTTGCCATCATTCTAGCTCTATTTTACTTTCGTTAGTTAAGCCCCCTTTTTTCTAAGAAGGATTGTAATAATTCTGGTTTTACACTATTTAGAATCGCTTTCTCATATTGAGAAATTCTGTCTAGCAACATTCGATCACAGAATCCATTGATAGCTGCATAAATGACTTCTATGGTTAACTAATTGGCGGGCTTGAGGAATAAGTCGAAGCCATACCCAATCGGAAAAGGATGTTATCCAAACGCATTTTAAGTAATTGTATTCTTCTTGCTAAAAAGGAAAGTTGTTTTTTTCCTAATATAAGTTGATGTTTTCAGTCCATAAAAAATATTTACCCTAGATAGATCAGTTTTCCGTTATTAAAACGTCAGAAAATAATTTCCTGATAACAATTTTACTTCGAACAAACGAACCTTAAAAGAAAAAAAGTTATTTTGGTTAACCTTACTGTCTATCCTGTAAATTAGGAGTACTCCTCGGATCCTTGGTGATTTACAGCATGTAAGTTTGATTAGTGTTTCTCCTCAATTAATATCCGGCATAAACGACACTTCTTCACCATTAATTGCTGTTTCGAAAGCAAGACTGCTCAGCTTTTTTATTCGAGATAGTGTACGCTTCGTTTGCTCTTTCAATCAATTTTGATGAACTACAATTCGTTTGGTCGACATTTACATTGGATTGCACGAGAGATTTGCTATCGATTCTTCATTACGCTCGATTCGGACGTGGTTGAGTTTCTCTTCTTTTTTGTTTTGCTGGTCGCGATTTGCTGGTTTAAGTTCTTCCGGTGAGTATGAATCGGCGATTCCTCTCGTTTCGTACGTCGCAAGCTTTCTCAGATCGTTTTTTGAGTTTGCGATTGTGGTTTGACCTGTTGATTTGCTATGATCCATCCGCCTCGCCTTGTTCCTTCCTTCTTGGAAATCCATACGGTGATGAGCACTGTGAAAGGGGGACTCTTTTAGTTTCGTTTCGTTTTCGGATGGTCACACGAGATGAGATTCATGCTGCTTGGTGATGCAGGAAGTTCACTAATTGTTGTAATCGAAGATTTCGGGAGTTGAGACGGGCGAGATTACTATGTGTTTGCCACGATTGGATCTCTCGGGATGTACTTCCTTGAGTTTGAGGATTAGATATACGTCTGTTTGATTTTGCCGTCACCGATACCTGGTTTTGACTCGTCAAGTTGTTGTCCCTGCCACTTGCCACGGAGAACCATCAAAAGTATCGTGGAGTCCAGTTACTTTGGTCCACGTTCACACTCCCTATTCCGGCCGCGCCGGCCCACTCATAAGTGGCAGTGTGATATCCTAATCTGTCCACCGCGACTCCTTGCGCTGCTGCGCCTGCCGGGCTCCACCGCCCGCCGCGCTCTCTTGGAAACGAGCACTATCACTGTGAACACCACAACTGCATATCCACAATGCGCCGGTCGCCCACAAAGCTTCATCCATAAGTTTAAGTCGATTTCGATAAGATTAAGCACGTCTAGATTGGATAACTATTCTATCCGAGTAGACTTTTAATAATTGATGGCTACTAACAGATAGATTTTGTTATCTAATTGATTTAATGAGATTTAGTCATTATTAGGGCATTATTCATTGACTCAATTTAATTACTAATATGATCCATAAAGATTTTAAATCTTTTTTTTTTCAATTACTTCGACTTAATTTTGAAATAATTGTTGTGCCCAAATATTGTGATAACCTTTAATTTGACCTGTTAGATGATGGGCTACTTTTTAGATTCTGTTAGATGATGGGCTACTTTTTAGATTAACTCAACCTTCTATTTAAAATCTTCATGGATTGTGAATGTGGATTATGTAAGGTTTTATCTTTAATTCAGATAATTGTCACGTTTTGAAAAAACACAAAAAGATTGCATATTATGTTTATTAGAATTGATTTCTAGATAAGATTGCACGATAAGATAATTTAGATATTTTTCTAGTTGAATTCAAATTGCATGATTAGACAATCTCTAGGTTGGATAAATTTTTCTCGGAAAAATTGTAGCCTAGGTTTCCAACTTAGGATAGGATTTGAGTTAGACTATTCTTTGGTTTAAATTGGATATCATCTCATTTTAGATAGACTTTTATTTTTATGAATTTTCAATTACTAATTTTGATTAAAATAATCCAAAAAATGTCATGTACATATCATATAGTTTGAATTGCATCACTATTTATTATCTCATATGCATTTTATATAGTTTTAATTGCATTATTATTTCGTATGCCATGTCATTGCATGTCACACAGTTTTAGCTACGTCATCATTACATGTCATGCCATCTCATGTGCCATGTTATAACCATGTCATCATGTATGCTGTCATGCCACGTCATCAATGTCATGTCATGTGCCCTTTCATCGTCCATGTCATCACATATGTCATGTCATCGTTCGCATGTCATTTAGGGGTCAATGTTAGGGTCATTATATTATAACACAAGTCATGCTGTGATAAAATGCTTATTAGTTAATGCCCATCACTATAATTAGGACATCTAGTTAACTATCATCATTTCTCTATGTTATTGCATTTAGAGTAAGCTCACATTGTAGAAAATATAATTTTCATTAAACAAGAGAAAATCCAAAAACAGTTGGTTGAAATTGGGTGATAATTGAAAACCATATATAGATTGAATATGTGCTTTTCTAATCAACCTTGCAAATGCTCGTATTGCTTTGAGGTAAGTATCCTTCCCTTTCTTTCTAAACCCTAGCCGATGAGGTCTACCTAGTCGATAAGGTCGCTGACCGACCTTTGCCGGCTACAAGTAAGGGCCAACAACCCTCGCTTGGGCTACACAAGGGCGTCACAACCTTGATCCAACCTATTAGCCACGAGAGCTTGTGGGCGAAGGCATCGTGTCCCTCGCCAAGGACTAGGTGGGCCCTCGCGTAGCTAGGGTTTGGGGATAAAGAAGGAATGAAAGAGAAGAAAAAGAATAAAAAATTAATTAACTTTTTCAAAAAAATTAAAATATTATTAAAAATTGTCTAAATCAATGCCAGTCATATCACGTAGTTTGACCGGCGTCCACGTCGTAATTTCGACTAAAGTTGATCAGATATATTGAATTGACAAAACGTGAAAAAGTTTAGAAATCAATTAGCAAGATTGAAAGGTTTAAGATTGAATTAATAAAAGTGTAATAAGTTTAAAATTATTTAAATAATTTTCTCAGTAAATAAAGATCGAGATTGAAAAAGATCCTTTAGATGCGGAGCTCAATTTGAGCTCAAATCAAGTAAGTTATTCCCATGATTGAATGTTGTCAAAGATTGAACCCCTTGCATGGACTAAGAGCCCCACCATCATGGTTAGATCAGTAAAATGTTCTTTTTTCTAATTCTTCTTGCCAGATTAATGTGAGTACGGATTTTTCCACTTTTCGCCATTCAAAATCTCAATGGCTTCAACGAATAAATGCTAGTGGATTCTAGTATGCCTTAAAGTCTCGAGGACAAATAATTGAAAACAAATAAGGAAATCGTAAGGAACTTCTATTATGTTAGAACAAATTATTTAAATTCTTGGATGCATGCTTGCTTACTGACCGAATTTGAACAATAAACTTCTCCATGGAAATCAATGATGTGCATAGTGATAGTAAAAAGCTTAAAAGACTAGACTGAAAACCTTGTACAGTAGAATAAAACCTATAAAAACTAATCTACTTCGACTTTCAAATTCAAAAGTGAAGCAAAATATAATCAGAACGATCTTTTTCAAAAATCTAATGAGCTCATTGATTGATGTTGTAGGGTTCTCGTTCGAATTGTATTGTTTGTGGTAAATTACATATGAAAATATTTTCTTCAGCTTAGGAGTTAGGGCAATTAAATTAGTCATGCGATCTAAACTTCCAACTAGTATGAGCATAGGACCTTGTCAAGTTTAGAGCTTTTTAATCATCTAAATTACTTAGGATAAATCACAGCAATTGGATTTTTAAGTAAAGATTTAGTTCAATTCTTGGAAATTTGCCATCTCAATTCTTTCTTTCTTTTTAAATCGAACCACATTTTTGAAATAATTAGGTCACAAGCTTCCCATAAGTACAAAAATCGAGTCAATGAGATGTTGGATGGAAAAGTTATGCTTAGTCAAATTTTTTAAAAAGTTTTTCTAATTATATGATATGAAATGCTTGACCTTGTTAGATTTATTATTTTTCTTTGATTTAATAAGTTAGTTTGCTCGAAAGACCTAAGTCATGATTAGAAAGCAAATGCAACAAACTCATTTTTTGTCACTCGCTAATGACTATTTTTTATTCAGTAAGTTATTCATCTCTAAGATCATATTTTTTAAAGTACAACTTGAACTATGTATTAACAACTGTCATTTATAACAATTGATGATTATCCTTACATATTGCCAACACTTCATATTGCTCCCTTTTGATGTTGTATGGCTCAAAGCTAAGTTGTTGAACATGATTTAATGAGTTGTTGAACTAGATTTTACGATAAATCTCTCACAAGAGATGTTTTACTAGGGCTATTTGAATGTAGGAGAGTAAGAGATCAATTTTGGCAATCGACATCAATTATAACTTATTTTTTAGTTGATTAGGAGGATGAACCAACATATAATGATTTGCCCAATTTTGTTAGAATCTCAAAGTGATGACTCAAGTTCATTCCCTAAGTATGCATTTCTATTTTATTTATTTTTTTGCAGAATCTGAATACTCAGATTAGTTATTTGTGCTTAATTTGACATTTACACCCCACCAACACATCGCTTCTTTGAGAACATTGGTTATGGGCCAGTCTCTTTTTAATCGTCTTGGTCACTATCGACAACCTATAGGATGAACCTTCTCTGCCGCTTGAAGATTGACATATGGCTACAATAGACTCGTGATTTGACTTGGAAGACGCTGGTGCTTTTACGCACTTGCCTTAATTGGAAAAGGTACTTTAATGGCTTCCGAATCACACTCATTCCTCAAATATTGTCCCCCCAAAAAGCAATTCATAAAGAATTACAAGATAGAAGTATGATGACTTAAACGGCAACATTAACATGATTTTGAAAACTTCGTATTTAGTATTGAGGGCAACATGTGCGGCCACTATCATATAATCAATATAATCACAAATCTCATACGAGATTGCTTAATTTCCTCTAATTAACGTAATTCTTGTATATCAAAGAAGCATTTGAAATGGGTGGATTGAGGTCCAAAACAATTAATCTCACGTATCCAAAACACCTTGTATGTATATGTTACTTAGATAAAAAAAAAAAAAAATTCATGTCGAATGAAAAAAATTAAATAATGAAAAATTAGTAAAAAAAAAAATGTAAAAAACTTATAAATTAAAATACTTAAAAGACTTAGGGCTGCAAAATGGGTCCTATACCCATTTTGCGACTTAGATTCAATGAGCTCAATCTCATATGAGCAACTCTTTTGCTTTTTAAATGAGTTATAGATGGCTTGAGAAAAAAAATGAAAGAAATCAACAAATTTTAAAACTCATTTTGTAATTTTCCTCCATTTTTTTACTATCTAGACTCTAGGTTTTGTCAATCAATGACTTTGAAATTGATCGATTCATATATAAGCAAAAATAATGTTTAGATAATTTACAAATCGAGCTAAAAAATAACGGAGATTAGATATTACTGCTACTCAAGTATGTTTCAACGTAGGGTAATTAGGGTTATCTCATACTTTTCGAATAAAATATATGAAAAGTAAAATTAAAAATTAAAAATTAAAAAGAAATTAAAAATTAAAAATCTAATCTATTGAAAAAAAAAAAAAAAAAAAAAAACTTCTTCCCCATTCAGAACGTAAGCCGCTGTCTCTCTCTCCCTCTGAAAAAGAAATCCACTTTCTCTCTCTATTGCAACAGAAAAATGGCGGCGACCACCAGAAGAAGGACCTAGCCCGAGCCGACCAGGCCGGTGGTCCGCTCTCTCTCCTCCTACGGCGGCTTCACACGCCACCGTCCTCCGCTGCCTCCTCCTTCGTCTCCTCCTCCTCCTCCTTCACCTTTGCATCCCGCGCCTCCGCCGCCACCGTCACCTCCTTGCTCCACAGATCTGCCTCCCCGACGCGCATCAACCTCCACTACCCCGTGCCTCACTCTCCTTCCATCCGCTCCTCCCTCGACCGCCCCACTTCGCTGTGAAGGTTCGCAGCATAGGGCGGCCAGCTCGTCTGGCCGAGCAGCCAGAGCCGGTGTCGTGGAGGACTTGCAGTGCCGACGACGACGCATCCTGGCTCGCTCCGATGCAGCTTGCCCAAGAGTTACGGATCCCCGAGCGCGAGTGTCGGCTACGGGCTGTCGTGGAGCAGTGTTTTTTTCTTCTTTCTTTTTTCCTAAGCGAGTCGAGCGAGCAAAATGAGGGCAGTTATATTATATGGGATGGACTGACTGGTAAACTAGATGGGTCGAATACGGATCATGTGCAAACCCATATAGACCCATAGAAAGTTACGCTCAGGTGTCTTAAACCTGTTTCCATCCATTTGTAAACCGGTCCCCTAAAAGTGAGTCATAAAATGGGTTTCTAACCCATGTTGACAGCTCGGGTTGAACGATTGGAAAGTTCGTCACGGACAGACTGATACTAATAGTTCAATTAGAGGAAAAGAAATTCATGGCCATGCCATCAGAATTGGTATGGAGATTGACTTCAGTGTGAACAATGCACTTATCGGATTTCACATAAAATGTGGAACCATAGACGATGTAATATGTGGGTATCGACGTAATGGGCTGCTGGATGAGGCAATATTGCTATTTCACCGCTGTAAAGTACAAGGGAGCATAATTCTTGATGAAGTTGCATCAACTTCAATACTCTGTGTCTGTGCAACTTTAAGGTCTGATAAGATGGGTGAGCAGATTCACTTGTCATGCTCTTAAATCTGGATTATTTTCAGATTTAGAGGCATCAAATGCATCGATCAGCATGTATTCAAAGTGTTGGAATATGAATGCTGCCAAAAAGGTCTTTAACATAATGCCTGCACATGATGTAGTTTCATGGAATGGCTTGATTGCGGAGTTCATTATACATCGGCCGGGAGATGATGCCCTCACTGTCGGGTCAAACTTACTGGATGCAGGGATAAAGCCTGACGAAATCAGCATCCTTTTAGTTATATCAGCTTATAAATATAACAAAATGCGTCTACTTGATGAATGCTGTAGATTCTTTTCGTCCATGCGGATATGATTTGATCTAGAAGCTTCTCAGGAGCATTGTGCGGCATCGTTTGTTGGTGTTTTAGGATTCCGGGGATTTCTTGAGCTTTAAGGGAAAAATAATCAGCAATATGCCTTTTGAACCAGAGGCATCAATCTGGCGAGCTCTGCTCGACGGATGTGGAATCCATTCCAATGCAATTCTCAGTAAAAGAGTTATAAAGCATTTGCTTTCGATGGAACCGCGAGATCCTTCCACCTATGTGCTTGTTGCAACTCTGTACTCTGCATCTGGAAGACGGCATTGTTCTGAAACGGCGAGGAAAGAAATGAGAGTGAAATGGTTTCAGAAACAGCCTTCACAGAGTTGGATCATGCATCAGAATGAGACGATATCATTTGGTACAAGAGATAAGTCCCATTCCCAAGCCAAGGAAAACTATAGCGGGTTGGACATCCCAATTTCAGGATGCCGAAAAGCTTGGTTATGTGCCTGACACAAGTTTCGTTCTTCATGAAGCTGGAGAACATCAGAAAAAGGATTTCTTGTTCCGTCACAGTGCAAAACTCGCTGCAGCATTCGGGCTTTTGATGAATAGACCAGGAAGACCCATCAAGATTGTAAAGAACATCAGATCAGCTTTTAAGAAGGGAAAGTCTTTGACAATATTTTTCAGTATTACGCGGGTATTACTTAATTGGATTACTGGAGTTGAAATTATGAGAAAACTTCATGGTACTTGCAAAACAGCTACTTCTTTAGTGAGGTAATGTTTAAGTTGGTTTATCTCGAAGAGGTGAACTTACTTCACCCCAATCTTCTGGCATCCCCTAAAATTACCTACACCAAATAAAAAAGAACACCTATTGTTTCTAAATTGCGCTACTTTGGTAAACTATTCGACTTGCATGAGGAAGAGTTCTTCAAAGCTTATTGAGAAGCTTCGTGCAGTCAAGTCTTTTGAAATCAATGTCATATCAGGTTTCGACGGAGACTAACACCTATGTATTCGCAAAAATAATTATATCGCAGAAGTTCCATGATAATACGAAACTATCATTCGTACTATATTAACTATTGTTCATCTAAAATTGAAAGAACTTCAATCCTCGTGAGAAGGGAACTATTGCTTAGGAAATTAATTAAAAAAAAAAAATAACTTTGTTGAGTATTCAAAACGACGATATTTGTTACCGATGTTATGAGTTGAGCCGAGCAATCCGCACTTGAAACTTTCCGTGCTTCTACTTGTCCGCGAAGCCATTTGGCCTCCGTGACGTGTAGATGATGATTATCATTACGTTATACACAACATATATTTTTTTTTTATTATAATTTGCGTGCTTGTGTCGTGGTGGTAGGATTGCATTACGCATTCAAATCTCTACGCAAGGCGCTCCACGTAGCGGCGGTCTCTAGGTTGACGACTTTCGCCAAGTCACAGGAGTTTGGTGGTAATGGAGGCGTCTGTGACCTCATCGCTCATAAATACAATTCAATTCGCCGATGAACTAGCTGTGGATGTTTGGAGATGTCCCCCCAAAAAAAAAAAAAAATCCGAAGGATTTTGCCAAGTCTGAAGTTGTGCCCGATAACTGGCCATACTCGTGGTCATTATCGAGTCCTGCTTAATTCCCTTCCCTTTCGACGTCTCGTTTTGGCCTCGGTCCTTTAACAACGATGCCAGTGCTTTCTTCTTCATTGATTTCTTTATTACCTCTCGAGAGCTACGGAGCTGTAGATGATGCGGCTGGTGCATCATTCAGGGCATCTGTGGCAATGCACAGAGGGGGCATCATGGCAGTTCACAGTAACGGTGGCGGAGTTGCGGCATTTGTGGAAGAGTACGTTGAGAACCTAAGAGGAAAAGAGGGTGCATATAGGCTGGTTACCCACGTTTTAGATTAAGTCCAAATTGATGATTCCAATTTGTTATTGGAGCAGGTGAGATTACTGGCAAGGAAGCAAGGCCAATCTATGCCCGCTCTTCTTCTGAGAAATGGCGGCCTGTCGCTCCCTATTAAGTTTCCATTATAAAATTTCAACTTCTTTGCAAGAACAACGCAGTCCAATTGAAAGATAGATGCTCTGATGGTTTTTTTCGAAGAAATAGTTGGGCAGCCTTTCAGGGTCGAGTTCTTGCTCTAGCTATAGGTTTCCCGGCTTAAATTTGACATATTTTGATAGCAGAAGTAGTCAATTTTTTTTAATTGTTGGTTGCGCGCACAGATAGGAAAAGGACAGTCTCTCTCCTCAGCGGCCCTGGTCAGCCGGCTGAGGAGAGAGACTGTGCCAACCCTTCAGGCGACGTGGCCCCCTCAGCGATAAAATCCGATGAGGTGTCGAGAGTTGAACAAGTCAAACCCTCCACCCCCGTCAGTCGGCAACAAACTCCGCAATTGGCGCAACCATTTTCCCTCGCCCCCCCTATTTAATAAGTCCCTCCACAGAGACAAACACCAAAGAAGAATGGCATCGTCCGGCGGCTCCAGCCCGAGCCCGAGGAGGCGACGCTCCAGGTCCAGCCTCAGCCCGAGCCCGAGCCCGAGCCCAAGCCCGCTCCCGTCGCCGCCTCCGAGGAGCATTAGCTCAGAATCCCATCTCCTGGGAGTTATCCAGGAGGTTCCGGCAACCAAACCCTTCAAAATTGCACTTTTGTGTGCCGCGGGAGCTTCCACGGCCCTCCTATTTCTGGGTTTCGGTAAGTCCTTCTTCCCGTCTCGATTCGATCTATATTGTTATGACTGACAAATGATATTTTCTTGTTTTCTTTTTAATTCTTATTGTTAGTTGTTGGAGCATTTAGCGAGGCGCCCGCGCTCGTCAGAAAAGAAAAACGGATCTTTCAGCAGTTTATCGAGGTACAGGCCGCCACGTTAAACATTTTCTCGTTCATCGGAGCAGCAATGGCCGGGCGGATCGCCGACAGGATCGGCCGCCGCAAGACGGTCGCATTGACGGGTTTTATTCTCTTCTTTGGGACGCCCTTTATGGCCTTCGCCCGCACTAACGCTTTATTCCTGTCGGGCCGGGCTATTGCCCAGGTTAGTATCGGGTTGTCCCTCACGGTGGCCCCAGTATATATAGCTGAACTGTCTCCTCCCACATCCCGCGGGTTCCTAGTGTCGTTTCCAGAGGTAAGTCACTAATTTGTTTTCCGATTAGGTAGTAATTTTTTCATTTAATTATTTATTTGCAATTGTCTATTTCACGTTTAATGACCGTATTAGTTTTCCCATCGAATATCACTTTTTTCATTTAATTATTTATTTGCCATTGTCTATTTCATATTTTGTTAAGGTCTTCATCAACATGGGCACTCTCGTTGCCCATGTGTGCAGTTATTTTAGTCCCAAGCTTACGCTCCAACAAAAGTGGTGGCATTTCATGGGAGGCCTGGGATTAATCTCACCGGTCGTGCTCACCATCGGGGCCTACTTCATACCGGAGTCCCCCCGATGGCTGGTAATGCGAGGCCGCCTTAGAGAAGCAAGGGACGTCCTAGTCAAGATCACCAACTCCGATGCGGAGACCGAGTGCCTGCTTAACGAAATCAAGACGACTGTTCGCATCCCTGAGCGGTCCAACCAGGCCAACAGGCAGAGCACTGGGGAAGGTGTGTGCCGAGAGTTCCTCAGCCCAACTCCATTCGTTTGGCATGCGTTAGTTTGCGCAGTCGGAGTCAACGTGATTCAACAAGCCTGCGGCATCGACACGATCATGCTGTACAGCTCCCAGATTTACAAGATGGTGGGCATGACTTCTGCAAATGGGTCTCTTCTCCTGCTCATCCTAATCCACATTGCCAAGACCTTCCCGAGCCTCATTGTCATTTTCCGCCTGGATGTGACCGGGAGGCGGAGGTTGCTACTGATAAGCCTCGGGGGGGCGGCTGTGTCACTTGCTGTCCTCGGTTCGTGCCTGACCGGCATTGACCGTGGCGACACGAAGCCCAAATGGGCGGTTACCCTATGCCTTCCCTCCTTGATATCGTATGTGGTATCCTTTGCAATCGGCCTAGGCCCGATTGCTTCGGTATACACTGCAGAGGTGTTCCCAGCGAGGTTGCGCGCCCAAGGGCAGGCAATCGGAGTCGCAACTAATCAAGGGATGAGTTTATTATTGACATCGTTATTTATTCTATCATACCAGGTGGTCACCCCCGGCGGGTTCGTCTTCCTGTTTATGGTGATGTCAAGCCTAGGGTTCGTATTTGTCTACTTTATCGTGCCGGAAACGAAAGGGGAGTCCCTGGAGAAAACATGGCTATTATTCGGGGAGCTTTTAGCGTGGAGATTCAGAAGCACGGGAACGGAGACAGCAGATAGGGCCATCGAATTGACACAGGAGGCGTCAGCAAGAGAGGCTTCACCAACTCATGGCGAGTAGTATTGGTACTTTTTTATGTTTTATTTGGTCGAAGTAGGATTGGTATTAGTACTTTCCCTTGTTAGTATTGGTACTTTCTTATGTTTTTTTTTGTCGAAGTAGGATTGGTATTAGTACTTTCCCTTGTTGGCGAGTAGTATTGGTACTTTTTTATGTTTTTCTTTTTTTTGGTCCAAGTAGGATTGGTATTAGTACTTTCCCTTGTTAGCGGTTTTATCAGGAACAACTCCTCTCTTTGTGATGTTCTTCGCAAACCTATCCACCTTCCTATCAGCGAAGCGCCTCGATGTCATTCTGCACAAAGCATATCAATCCACGGCAATTCAAATTCATCGCCCGCAAAAGAACGGCGACCCTGCGAACGCGCATCCCTTTTCAGGGATCTATCAGGATCTAAATCGACCATAATTTCCAACCTATTAAAGAATCCGCATTAAGCCAGATGCACATCCTTCATCGTTAACATCCCTGCCTCGTTGCTCGCTGAATTCAACAAACCCAAAAACCTAATCGATTTCCTAATCGCCCTACCCAGCGGAGCAGATACAGCCGGCATTCAGCCACAGAAGCCTCAAGCCTATCTAATCAATTCATAAGACGTTAAATTTAAGGAGGCATCGATCGATCGCACAAGCAAAGCCACAGTACATCAGCAAGGCTCGATGGAAACCTCTGGAATCCGACTCGTGAGAAATCGTACCGGGGATCCTTTGTTTTCCGCGCGTTGAATAGCTCGATGAACCCTAATTTATTGCCCCAAGTTGACCTTCAGCGATCGAGAGAGGAGCAGCCTTTTAACTAGAGGTGGCAAATGGGTGGGTCGGGTCGGGTCGGGTCGGGTCGGGTCGACTCATATTTGACCCATTTAACTAGTTTTGACCCATATTCTTGTAGTGTAAATCATATGATCCATACCCGACTCATATCCGACCCGACCCATATTATCGAAATACATTTATATTTAACTCAATTTAGTTACTTAAATAAAAACTTCACACCAAATTTAAAAAGTAAATAAAATAAAATAAAAATGTGAAAAACCTTTAAATTAAAATACTTTTGAAGAACTCTTAATAAGAAACGGTTTGATGAGCTAATAATTGACATGAAAATAATATTTGTTTAAAACAAATCTTCTTGAATGCAAGAATGCATAGCTCCTTAATTGTTGGCGCCGATCAACCGGTTTCGTCCTCGTTGCGCATGCCCTGAGAGAAAAAAATGCTCAGACCAGCCTGACCCTAACCCAAACAATACCAACACCCAAAAAGGCCCGGCCCCATAATATCCTAATTTTAGGGTCGGGCCGACCTGGGTATTTTTTACACCTCTACTGCCAAGGGTGCATTTGTTTGAGAGACAATGTTTTCTGAAAATTACTATTCTAAACTTTCGCTCGTTTTGTTCATTGAAAATGATTATTCAACCAAAAGCACTTCCTAGTCGCGAAAAAAATTTATGCATAAAATAATGAAAACCGAATTCCTAAATCTAAGAAGGTGAAAATGCTCTTCGAAACTGCTCATCTTGAATTTTTCTAATATTTTATTTTTTTCTTTCATTGAAAGAATTGATTTTTTTTTAATATATTTTGTTATTATTATCTTATCTTTTTAAATTATTTTCTTTATTTTTCTTTTCCTTCTTCGTCCTCTGCCAATCACGGGGCCTCAGTAACCGGCCATAGGCGCGGGCTAGTGAGGGCCGGACTTAGGGGAGACTCGAGCTCATGGACCTCGGGAAAATTAATTTTCCCGAGAAGTATGTTCCTCTTCTATGAGGCTTTCCGCCAAACAAACGCCCCTGAATTCACAATTCCAATTTCGCCCGGTGCCATGTCCGGCGCCTCGATAGCGCCCTCCGGGCAGCAGCCGGCGTCAAAGAAGTGGCTTGCAAGAACAAAAACAGCGATTAAACAAAGCGCCAGACTTTTTAATTCAAACGTTAATTTAGTGGGGAGATAATTAAAAAGAAAAGCGAGGCCCAGCCAAGGGAATGATGAGACGCTGCCGCCCCCGCCCCCTCTTCCTTCTTGCCCGTCCGCGCTTCGTCGACCCCCTTCCCTTTTCTTGTTTGGCCGCGATTAAGGGGATGTTAATTTATCTCCGATGCTTGTTTACAATGTTTTCTTCATTTTAAATAGACTTTCGACTCCACGTCGGATTTGCAATTTTTGCTTGAAGATCAGTTGGAGCAAGCGACATGCAGAACGGAGGTGATTAGAGTTGAGGCGAGTGCCAGTGAGCTGGAGGTAAGCCGCCGGTGATGAACTGAGTGGCAACCTCGAACCGGAGGAAGAAGTTGCAGCGGCCAACCATATTACGAACGGCCGTGCTGAGGAAGAGTAGCAGGTAGCAGGTAGCCGCGAGTCGATGAGAATGATGATGAGTGGGAGAACCTTAGGGTGCAAATTGCAAATTTCATTCCAAAGGGTGAGAAGTGTCATCTAACCAAAACTTCACGAGGGCATTTGAAATTATTGTTTTTTCAATTCTTTTAAACGAACATATACATTATGCAGACTCCGAACTGCCGGTCATCCATTTACGGCAGCAAAAGGAAGGATTTTGCAAAATCTTCGAGAACGGGTATCTAATTCATACTATTTCACTAGTTTACCTCAAAATATATTCGACCAAACAAAAAACCTCAAAATATATAAGTTAAATCATTCAAAGGAGTGTTTGATGAATAACTTTCTCTAAGCAACAAAAAACTAATACTTTAGTGGAGTAAGGATATTTTCCAGTTCTTTCAAGGCTAAAATTTTTTGCTACATGAAAAATACAGGAAATAAGGTAGTTCTGTTAGCAACATTCTAACGTCAGAAACACACTTGAGTGCATTGCTTTGAGCAATGTAAACTCGTACCTGAGAAACTCTGTTTACTTCCTGCAAGGTTATATCCTTCCCTCCCGTGATAATATAGACAATTCCAGTAGCTGATTGCATCGATGATCCAATCAAAGGAGCCAATGTAGCTTGTTCGGCTGCTTCTTCTGCACGATTTTTGCTAGAGGAAACCCCTCCACCAAGCATTGCAGTTCCAGAGTCCTTCATGACTGCCTTCACATCTGCAAAATCCACATTTACAAGTCCAGGTATCTGCGCATGGAAGCACAGGAAAAGTTTGAATACACTCATCTCTCGAGCAGATTTACACAACATTTGCTACCCTCTTCAGATGTAGAAGAACCCAATGTATGTAATAACTTAGCAATCCTCGTCCGTGAATTGTATGTAAAATACACGATCAACCATGTATGCTCACAACATGTCATGAAAAACACATACCACGATAACCAATTCCCGTGACCTACCACCTGGTAGCAACAGTGCCATCCTAATCTTCAGCGAGCGAGAAACACTATCTAAAAGAATGATGAAGCTCCTGTGGGCTCATAGATGTTCTTGACCCATCTGAAATCACTATAGCCTATTTCAAGCTAACTTCAGTGTATCACAATCAGATGTCTGGTGATAAAAATTTACCGATTCAACTGGGTGCTCGCTATCATGATGACTAATTTTTACATGAAATACTCACTGTAATTATCACTGTTATTATATCAGAAATTCCTTGGACCCCTTGGCGTAAGACATCATCAGCAAGAAGAAAAGCATCCTGCAGGGGTGTCTGCTCATCAGCAATGTCAAGCAAACGATCATTTAGAATCACCATTAGTGTGTCTGACATTCTCTTGCAACTTCTCAAGAGCCTCTAATGCCTGGAAAAAAGGAACAAGAGACTTATCAGCCGAGGAGCAAACCCAGCTTTTAAAGACATATAGCTCTCCAAAAATTGGAACTCAAAAATCAACAGCGTTTGTAGATCTATAGGGTGAAGAGGTTACAACAGTCCGGATACTTTATCCATAACAGAATCTTTCACAAAACAAAGAACTTTTAGCTGTAAGTCTACTCTAGCTCAAATGTGTGATATGGACGTGGCTACCGTAGTTGCATCTATTAACCATGGAGACAAAATGGGTTTTGGCAGTAGCACATGCAGTTTCCCCAGGCATTTCTCTATTAAAGGATTTGGTTCAATTCCATTGCAATAAATTGAAATATCTTCAATCAAGAAAGGTAAAGACAAGAAGAGGAAGGCCCCCTCTCTTCTCATCCCACATCTCCCTCTATTCTTCATTATACTCCATATAATAACTAAATAACCAAATCAAAATGACAGTTTTGATCAACTGATCACGTTATGTCTGTGGTGACAAGAAAAGAAAGAATTTCTTCGTCATTTGTGGACAGAACAGCAAGACAAACCTGCAGAGATCTTTTACGTCCTTCAAAGCTGAAAGGATAGGTGACCACCCCAACGGTGAGATAACCAGCCTCCTTGGATATTTGGGCAACAACTGGAGCCCCCACCCATACCGGCTGTTATGAACACGAGATCTGACCCTTTAAGAGCAATGGCTATGGCTTCCTTTGATTCCTCTGCTGCCTGCTCTCCCAAAATTGGGTCTCCTCCTGTACCTGCAGCTCTATAATGAATTTCAATCAGAAAACCAACAGATCATTACGTGTGTGATAATTCCCCAACCCCATGTCATTCCCAGATCACCATGCAATCATAGCTGTACGTTTAGTATCTATTAGTGCTGCCTCTGCATTATATGTAGAAGAACATATCCATACAAATTACCAAAAGAATGTTTGTTTGTTGAATTGTTGATCCAATTTCTAGAAACTTCAAGATTGATGTTAGCTAGAAAACACAAGAAAAATCCCTAAAAAAAGGATAATCTAGCTTAGGTGGCAAAGAAAAGTGTAGAAGCAAAAGTGTAGAATTCTCTAGAAGAAGAATGGCTTAACTACAATCTAGAACTCCCTAGATTAAGCCTAAGTGGACAACATTCTACACAAATCTAGAATGTTGGTAGAGCACCCTATAAATAGGAAATAGGGGAGAGCTTAGTAGAACAACAAATGTAAGCAAGCTCCTCCCCTTCCCTTTGTACCATAATCAATAATAAAAAAATTTCTTTCTTGTTCCCTTGTATTCTCTTTTAACACACCTTGCACACACATCAAACACACGCTTCCGCAAACACCAACAGTGGTATCGAGCCACGTCTTTGGTTGGTATTGGGCGTTTGTCCCTACCTACCCACTCCTAAAACTACCCTTTCCAAATACCCACTAACTAAACCATGGCCAACTCTACCTCATCCTTATTTCCCATCCCCATTTTTTTGTGGGAACAACTATGACTTTTGGAGCATAAAAATGACTACATTCTTGATGGCCCAAGACTTATGGGACATCGTGGAAAAATGTTGCGGGCTCCCCGTAAGGTGCAAGTGTTTCGAAGGATCAACTACAAAAGGATGCAAGGGCGCTATATTTTATCCAGCAAGCACTCTCGGAAATCATATTTTCAAGAATTATTGGAGCGAGGACTGCAAAAGAGGCTTGGGATATGTCACGCCCCGAACCCCGAGCGTGTACCCATCCCTCTCTGGTCGATAAAATTTTGCGACTTCCCAAGACTAGTCGCCGACCCTTTTTACTTTATTGCACATGCAAAAGCGAAAAAGAGTCCCCTGATAGTAACCATCTCAAGATAGAAAAGCAAGACAACAATTTCACAAACAAACATGCCTTTATAAACATATGCTGAGTCAAGTACAAGAGTCTATGGTCAAAAGACTGCAAAAGACCGTTCTCGAAAAGAAGCGGTCCATCCGACCTATGCTTCAAATCACCCTTCTACATGCTCCGGTCCTCCACTTGATGACCGAAAGTGGTTATACAATAACCGGTGAGACAATGTCTCAGAAGTCATGCTTCTAAGCTGCGACTAGGAGGAAAAGACGCTAAGAAGCGTCCTAAGCACGCAATCACACAATCAAGGAGACTTACCTCGTCTCAGTTCCACCCTGCAGGTCAGCATATTTCATATCACAAATAAGAGCATCACTCAAGCTCAATTAATTGGAACACAATACTCAAATAAACATGCGTTCCTAGTTTTGATCTCGGCATATAGCACGGCCTACTCTCAGTTCGGCGGTCTTCTGGCATTGCCAGGCTTCGTCTCACCCCATTGAGCACGGCACGTCACCGTCGGCGGCTTTCCCGAAGGAGCATAGGGTCAGAGAATCTCTGACCAGAAGCTTCCCCTTAACAAGGGGTATCCCAAATAGGGATAACGTCATTTCAATGAAAGGGACGATTTCTCATTGTCATTACACGATCACTCAAATATGGCCCAGAGCACGCGTGCATTTGCACTCAAATGCTTTAATTAAAATGGCGAACCTGGCCTTTTTCTTCGTATTAGAAATCCGCATCAAAATAGTCGTGTGTGGGTACACGGTCAACTCGACCCAGAAAAATTGACATTCTTCCTTTTTTTTAAAATCCCACTATTTTATATAGTATATAAAACCATTTTCGGTGTTAAAATCCGACACACTAGGGATTTTCGAATAAATATTGGAAATCCACAATTTTGGAATTAAATACCAAAAATCCAATCATCACTCAATTTGCATAATTTAACACTCAATTGCAGAACTAACCACACCATTGCAATGCACGAAAATTAGGTCACCATCCAGGCTAATTTCCGGAAAAATAATTAATAATTAATTAATTTCGAAAATTAAATAATTAATTCAATTTAATTTCTAAAAATACTAACCTAGGCCAAAATTATTAAATTAAATACCAATACGGACTCGGAAAAATTCCCGAACCCTTCTAGATAAATAACACAATTTAAATAGGCCTTAGCTAAACCATGCTAACCACCTAACATGCTCAATTAAATAATTAAATCATTAATTTAATCTAACCAACCACCTAATTCCTAATTAAATAAATATAAACACCCCTTAGCATCAATGCCTACTAAGAAGAGTTTAGAGAATAAACTCACTGGTGTATCGCAAACCGGTTCAGCGAGGCACGGCCTTGACGGCGGTCGAAATCTTAATTTTCGGCGGTGTCGGCGAACATTCGGGCCAGCTCGCAAAACGGGCGGCAAATCTCACCCAACCGAGATTTGTTTTCAGCTCGGGTTGGGCTTCACTTGATTCGCAGGCTGAATTTCTTGTGGGTCTGACTTGCTTGGAGGTTGGGCCGAACCAACTTGCTGGAAATGGGCTGAACTAAATGGCTTCTGCTGGGCCTGAATTTCTGTTGGCTTCAAATGGGCTGAGCTTGATGGACTTTGCTGGGCTTCACGGGCTCGCTAGCTGAGATGGACCAAAATCTAGGCTGGACTGCCGAGATTCGCTGGGCAATTGTGAGCCGCTGGAGAAGGCCCGCGGACGAAGCAACTGAAGAAGAATCGGTGGACTTGGACGCGCGGGCTTCTGCTGGGCTTCGATTGAAGGAGATGGGTTGTTGTGCTTTGACTGATGAAGCTGAAGACGCGTGGGCTGGCGTGCGCTGGGGTCTTCAAGCTGGCGGAGGAAACGTGGACGCGCGGAATCGGATGAACCCGAAGCAACAAGATGGAGCAGGGAGAGAGAGGTCTTCGGACGTGGCAGCTGAAATTTCGATGGCCACAAATTGGAGAAGGCCACGCAGCTTGGAGTTGCTGCCCAAGGGTCAACAAAGGGGGTTTTCTTTGTTGGATATTGTTGACCAAGGGGGACAATTTATAGTGGAGAGGGGCGGTTGAATATTTGCTGGACTCGGTGGATGTTGAATGAAGAACAAAAAACTGAAAGGAAGGTGAGAGCTGGTTCGGTGGATTGCAAAGAAAGAGAGATTGAGGGGATGAAAGCAAAACAGAATAGAAGGGGGTCGTTCGAAGAAAAGAAGACGGACGGAAACGTGCGAGAATTGAGAGAAGATGAGAGAGAAAGAAAAAATCAACAAAGCTTAGCCATACCCTTAAATGCTTGGTCCCCCAAATAGTCTTCAATCTTATCCCTTCTTTCAAAAATATCTTCTTGTATTATCGCCAATTAACCCATTTTGATCTTTTAAAAAAATGCTGCCATTTTCCATTTCCGAATTTCACATTTTGTTCTTCAACTTCTTCAACAAATTCCCAAATTTGATGTCCGTTTTGATGTAGAAAAAGCGTATAATTTCTACAAGTCCCCCTTCGTCATATGGCTCGATTTGCAAGTGAAATCTCTTGATTCGGCCGTCCAATTTTTGTTAATTTTCGCGGCGTCGAAACGGTTTTCCGTAAAAATCTCGGAATCTTCGAAAAATCTTCGGAGGATGAGTCGACGTTTCTAAAATAGCTTGTGACACCACAGAACTTTTGATTTCTGAAATCGAGTTCAAATAAGCAGTTAATTTCAATCCGGAGCGCTTTTAGCGCGACCTAATCTACCGGGTAGTTTTTAGGAATTTTTGGTGCAATCGGCTCGTGATCGATTTATCTCGAGTCACATAGTGCATCTTCGACACATTGGCGACTCTCGGTTGTCGTGAAAATCTCAATGTTTCAAATACGGACACAAGGTACCCAAAACGTCAGAAAATCAATTTAGTGCCGATTGGTGAGAATTTTGAAATCAAGTGGAATCACCCACACTTTGATCACATATCTCAGCCAAATTGACCTATCTCTGATCTCTGATCAATTCTGACAATGCCGCAATGACCCTTGTAGACCGATACGGTCGAACAGTCGATTCCTGGTCGAATTCTCAAGTCCAATTGCACTTAGATTCCTCAATTGCTTCCCCAGATAGACAAGTTATCTCGTGAGTGATCAGCTCAGAGAATAGCACTATTGGCGCATCGACGAAAGGCCCGATTTATTTAATCGAAAACAAATTCTGAAAATTCAGGCTGTCACGGGATATACTACGAGAAGAATTTCAAGGATCGGAAAAGGTACGCATTATTCGCCTTCAAACTCTGAGAAGAGATTTTGAGAATCTAAAATGAAAAATTATGAGACCGTACAAGAATATTGTGGAAAATTAAAGGAACTCGTTAATCAAATGAGAGCCTATGGAGATGGGATAACTGATCAAAGGGTTGTTGAGAAAATATTGGTGTCACTTACCAAAAAATACAACTCTATAGTTACAACTATAGAAGGAACTAAAGACTTGACGACCCTATCAAGAAGTGAATTAATTGGCTCTCTAGAAGCATATGAGAAAAGACTAATGGCACAAGATGAAGATTCGGTTGAAAGTGCCTTTCGGTCTAAAGTAAATATACGGTCTCATCAAACTAAAAATGGTGGAAGGAGCTCATGGAAAAACAAAAGAGGAGGAGAAATTATAAAAAAGGAAAACTATCCACCTTGTGGTATTTGCAAGAAAACAAATCATTTGGAGAAGGATTGTTGGTTTAAAAATAAAAAACAATGCCGCTTTTTTGTAAAAGATATGGCCACGTAGAAAAAGATTGTCGCTTGAAAACAAATAATCGAGCAAACTATGTAGAAAAAAAAAAGAAAGTGAAGAGAATACATTCTACGCAGGCCAAGCGGCAAATAACTATAAAAGTGAAACATGGTACATCGATAGTGGGTGTAGCAATCACATGACGGGGGACGAATCTATATTCACCGATATTGATAAGTCGGTGAAATCCCAAGTAAAGTTGGGCAATGGTGCATTAGTAGATGTCAAAGGAAAAGGCACCATCACCGTGGAAACAAATAAAGGCCCAAAATATATACATAATGTATATCTAGTCCCTTGTCTCTTGACTGTGGGCCAAATGATACAAAGTGGGTATTCTCTATATTTTAATAGAGATGCCTCCATTATCTATGATAAATATAAAAATATCATTGCCTCTGTTAAGATGAAAAATAACAATTTTCCTATTCAATGGAAATATGTCAAAGATATAACCATGAAAGCTCAACTTGATGATTCATGGCTATGGCATCGAAGATTTGGCCACTTCAATTTTGCTGGGCTAAAAATTCTCCATCAGAAAAATATGATGAGAGATTTTCCAGCTATCACAGAAATTTCAGATGTTTGTGAAGGCTGTCTTCTTGGAAAACAACAGAGACAGCCTTCCCATTTGGAGAGGTGCATGGAAAGCTAAGAAGCCATTAGAACTTGTCCCACACGGACGTGTGCGGTCCGATGAGGACACCTACACCCAGTCAAAATAAATATTTCATCCTATTCATTGATGATTACACAAGAATGACGTGGGTATACTTTCTTCGAGAAAGATCTGAGGTTTTCTCTATCTTTAGAAAATTCAAGAACCACGTCGAGAATCAAAGTGGCCAAAGAATTAAAGTTCTAAGAAGTGACAGAGGCACATAATACAATTCAAAGGAGTTTAATAAATTTTGTGAAAATGAAGGAGTCCATCATCAACTAACCGTTGGCTATGCCCCAAAACAAAATGGAGTAGCTGAAAGAAAAAATAGAACCGTCATGGAGATGGCAAGGTCTATACTAAAGGAGAAAGGCTTTCCTAACACTTTTGGGCAGAAGCAGTTTATACTGCGCAGTATACCTATTAAACGGGTGTCCAACTAAAAGTTTGTTCAAAATAAAACACCAGTCGAAGCATGGAGTGGACGGAAGCCTTCAGCAAAGCATCTCAAAGTGTTTGGATGCATTTGCTACGTCCACATCCCTGCTCAAAAAAGGAGTAAACTAGATGAAAAGACAGAAAATGGAATATTCCTCGGCTATAGTGACCAATCAAAAGACTATCGGGTTTACAACCTAAGAACCAAAAAGCTTATGATTAGTCGAGACGTCGAGTTCGACGAGAATGCTGCCTGGAATTGGGAGGATGAGAAGAGAAGATCGAGAAGAAGAACATCACCTTGCCAAACATACCACCTGCTCAAGAGGAGTCAACATCACAAGAAGAAGGAAAAGTATCGGATTCCACCACTCACGACATAACTCCACCAAGCTCTCCAAGAGTGACGCAAGAAGAATCTACTCCAGAGTCTCTAGTACTAAGGGTAAAAGCCCTTAGAAGAATTTATGACACATGCAACTTTGCTATTTTGGAACCAGAAAACTACGAACAAGCATCCAAAGAAGAAGTTTGGATAAAAGCCATGGAGGAAGAGATCAAGATGATCGAGAAAAATGAAACTTGGGAGCTTGTCGATCGACCCGAAGACAAAGAGATCATTGGCGTCAAGTGGGTCTACAAGACGAAGCTCAACGCGGATGGATCAATTCAGAAGCATAAAGCAAGGCTTGTGGCGAAAGGATACTTGCAACACCAGGTATTGACTATACTGAAACTTTCGCTCCTGTTGCTCGCCTTGATACTATTTGAGCACTTATAGCTCTAGCAGCACAAAAAGAATGGAAGATCCATCAACTAGATGTAAAATCAGCATTCCTAAATGGATATCTTCAAGAAGAAATTTATGTAGCTAAACCGGAAGGCTTTACTTGTCAAAGGCAATGAAGAAAAAGTCTTAAAGCTTAAGAAGGCCCTATACAGCTTAAAACAAGCACCACATGCGTGGTATAGTAGAATCGATGAGTACTTCATCAAGCAAGGATTTATGAGGAGTATGAGTGAGCCGACACTCTACATCAAGACCCAAGGCAAGTCTGACACTCTCATTGTCTCTCTATATGTAGATGATCTCATATATACAGAAAACAATGAGACAATGATCCGAGAATTTAAAGAAGAAATGATGAAGACATTTGAAATGACGGACTTGGGCTTGATGAACTATTTCCTCGGTATTGAAGTCAATCAAGATGAAGGAATTTTCATCTCGCAAAAAGAAATATACCGAAAACCTCTAAAGAAATTCAAGATGAACTATTGCAAAGCGGTTTCAACCCCCGCTCATGACAAATGAGAAACTATTGAAAGAAGATGGAGCGAGAAAAAGCCGATGCCTCCCTCTATAGAAGTTTGATTGCGATCTGCTATATCTCACTACTACACGACCGGATATTCTGTATGCAACAAGTCTACTATCACGATTCATGCAAAGTCCGAGTCAAATTCACTTTGGAGCGCCAAGAGGATTCTCGAGATATTTACGAGGAACTATAGATTACGGCATTTGGTATCGGCCAAGTGCAAATGCCAAGCTCATTGGGTACACCGATAGCGATTGGGCGGAGTTGCTGATGATAGAAGAAGTACTACGCTACGCCTTCACATTGGGCTCCAGGAATATTCTCATGGGCATCCAAACAAGACTCGGTGGCACAGTCTGTAGAAGCTGAATACATAAGCTACTGCAATGACCACCGGTCAAGTAATATGGCTTCGAAGAATTCTAGAAGACATTGGAGAAGCACAGATAGAACCGACTCCATTACTTTGCAACAATAAGTCGGCAATTGCTAAATCAAAGAATCCAGTATTCCATGGAAGAACCAAACATATCGATATCAAATATCACTTCATATGAGAGGCGCAAAATAACAAAGAGATCGAGCTGAAATATTGCAAAACCAAAGAACAAGTAGCGGACATCTTCACTAAAGCACTACTGCTAGTCAAGTTCGAGACATTGCGGGAAATGCTTGGAGTAACACAAAATTAGATCAAGGAAGAGTGTTGAATTGTTGATCCAATTTCTAGAAACTTCAAGATTGATGTTAGCTAGAAAACACAAGAAAAATCCCTAAAAAAAGGATAATCTAGCTTAGGTGGCAAAGAAAAGTGTAGAAGCAAAAGTGTAGAATTCTCTAGAAGAAGAATGGCTTAACTACAATCTAGAACTCCCTAGATTAAGCCTAAGTGGACAACATTCTACACAAATCTAGAATGTTGGTAGAGCACCCTATAAATAGGAAATAGGGGAGAGCTTAGTAGAACAACAAATGTAAGCAAGCTCCTCCCTTCCCTTTGTACCATAATCAATAATAAAAAAATTTCTTTCTTGTTCCCTTGTATTCTCTTTTAACACACCTTGCACACACATCAAACACACGCTTCCGCAAACACCAACATTGTTATATGTCACAGAAAAAGGACAGTACAACCCGAGAAGGAATTCTTCAGGTTGAAAGGGACAAAAAACGGAGCCTAATCCACGAGTCAAGAGCTCTTAAATGCGTCGCGGGTACTCTGCTGAGCTTGTAGTAATGCCAGAGAATCCCGTTTTATGGCGTAAAGTCGACACCCTACATCCCGCAGAACAAACACGAACTTCCGGTGCTACCTTCACGACACGAGTGAAGAGGAGGTCAACACTTGGAGCGGAGACTCGCCCTCGAAATGGGCGCGCGAGGAGGGTGGGCGAAGGGTTAGCGAGATTAGGTCTTTGAGATTGGTCAGCTGGATTGAGGATGCCATTTTTCTCATCCTCTTCCCCTCACACGGGAGAGTTCGGGGGAGGCTTTAGGGTTTTAGCGAATCGGCAATTCTCGGCATATTTCCCTTTTTTCCTTTCGATTTTCTTTTTTTCCTCCTCGTCCGATTAGGAGCGGAGCGCATCGGATGTGGATATATGGGAAACGGGAGGAGGGCGCGAAGGGAAAGAAGATTTGAGTGGGACCCGATGCCACGTCATCATTGGTGTTCTTCCTATATTTCGTGATTACGTAGGTTGATGCGGTTAGCCGCGTTGTCGCTGCGACCGTTTGGTTTGTGGGAAGTTCAATGCCGGGCAAGTCTCATCTACATGAGATCAGACGACAACATGGGACCAAAAGAAAGTGGGTTGATTTGTTTTTGAACTTTAGAACAACCGATTCTACGCGAAGAACATGCAACGAGAGGATAAAGTCCAGTTTTTGTTCCATGGCATATGTAGTGACATGCAGCTACTTCTATGTAAAAGGTCTGGAGCATGGTGCTGCCTCTTTCTGCCTCCGAGATTAGTACTTTTAAGCGTAAGAGCACGGCTTTCTAAATACCTCTTGAGTCATTTCGTTTTGTTGAATCTCTTTAGAGCTGCATCACTTGTGATGATTACATGTTAATCATGTTGCTAGGAAGGCTAACTGCTTGCTGGCTGGGATCCGTATGAACAGTAACATCCACTTATGGTTCTGTGAGAGAGGCGGTATAAATACAGTAGCCAGTGGGAGGACCCTGTGCATCGACATTTCGATAGCCAACTGACAGAAAATGTAATTGAGACTTGGAAGAAAGCTTTATCTGTGTATATTCATTGTACTGATTTACATTACATTGGTAAATTTATAGTGTAAGAGACAAAGGAATAAAACAGGAAAAATAATAAATGAATCTCTATTTTCCTATTTTCCTATTTACCAAAACTAATCGGAATCTTCAAGATACATTTCCAACACTCCCCCTCAAGCTGGTGGCCTGTAGATGTCAAGGATACCTAGCTTGCTTAATAGGTATCTGTGCTGTTTCCGACATAACGCTTTAGTGAAGACGTCTGCAGGTTGCTCAGTTGTTCCTATCCCTTTTGTCACGAGAACTCCGTCTTTGATTCTATCCCGAGTGAAATGACAATCCACTTCTATGTGTTTTGTTCTTTCATGAAAAACTGGATTTGCCGCTAATTTGAGTGCAGCATCATTATCACAAAATAATTCAGTTGGTCCACTGACCTATATTCCAAGGTCCAAGAGTAGTCCTCATATCCGGACTATTTCACAAGC